>PVJD01003259.1:103621-169168 GCA_004026545.1 Mormoops blainvillei | reverse complement strand
CTTCTAGCCTGCAAAGTTTCTTTTGAGAAATTGGTTGAGAGCCTAATGGGAACTCCCCTGTAAGTAACTAACTGCTTTTCTCTTGCCTCTTTTAAGATTCTCTCTTTATCTGTAGCATTTTAATGTACTGTAGCATTTATTTTAATTATGTAGCATTTTAATAACTGTAGCATTTTAATTATGATGTGTCTTGGAGTGGACCACTTTGTATCCATTGTTTTGAACTCTGTGTCCTTCTTGGACTTGCATGTCTATTTCCTTCACCAAATTAGGGAAGTTTCTTTCATTTTTTTTTTCAAATAGATTTCCAGTTTCTTGCTCTTTCTCTTCTCCTTCTGGCACCTCTACCATGGGAATGTTGGAATGTTTGAAATTTTCCCAGAGGCTGCTTATACTGTCTTCACTGTTTTGGATTCTTTTTTTTTTTCTTGTTGTCCTGATTGGTTGTTTTTTGCCTCCTTATGTTCCAAACCATTGATTTGATTCTGGATTTCAACCACTCTATTGCTGTTTCCCTGTAAATTGCCCTTTATTTTAATTAGTGTACCCTTTGTTTCTGTCTGGATCTTTTTTATACTATTGAGGGGTTCACTGAGTTCCTTGATCACCCTTATAATAGTGTTTTGAACTCTGCATCTGAGAGATTGCTTATTTCCATTTTGTTTATTTTTCTGGAGTTTTGATCTGTTCTTTCATTTGGGCCATGTTTCTTGTTCTCCTCACTTTGGCAGCCCTTCTATGTTTGTTTCTCTGTATTAGGTAGATCTGCTATGACTCCCTGTCTTGGTAGCTTGGCCTAATGTAGTAGATGTCATGTAGGGCCCATTAGCACAGCTTCCTCTATCACCCAAGCTGGGTACTTGAGGAGGGCTCTTCAGGTGGGCTGAGTACACCCTCCTCTTGTAGTTGCAACTTGGTTGCTTTTGGAAGGTAAGTGGGAGGGATTTACCCAGGCCAGTGAGCTGCAAGGACTGGCTGTGACCACTGAGCACCAGCCTCTGCTCTCCGTGGAGGATCAGCTGTGCGGGAGCAGGGTTGTGGTGCATAGACCTGGTCTGTAGCTGTGCACTGGGTGTGTAGGCTCATGGGCTTCATGGGTGAGCAGGCAGAGTCAGCCGCAGCCTGTGTTTTGCCTAGGGCTACCCTGCCTGAGCTGTAAAGCAGTCTGAGATGGCTGCTACTTGTGCTTGGCTTGGAAATTCCAAGGCAAAGCTAAGCTGTGAATCTAGGCTGGTTGCTGTGGGCCTGCCACCACTTAATAAATGAAACAGGGACTGGTGGCTTACTGAGGTTGGCCATTGATTGAGAGGATTTAAGAAGTTGTGAAGCATGAGCAAAGACCAACTATTCATATGGAACAGCGGCTTGGGTGAATGCTTAGGTGAACCCTCAGGTGGGATGGAGTCTCTTGGAATCTTCAGGGCAAGGCAAAGTGTTAGCCAGGCTGATGGAGTCTCAGATATGGCACCAGCCTGCCAGCTCCGTGGCTCTGGCAGGAAGGCTCAGAAAAGGGTCAGTAGCTCCTGCCCATCCCTCTGTTCCACCGTTCTTGCCTTGATGCTACACACTTCAGTTTGTTCCTGTATGCCACTGGTACCTTTCAAGCTGGTACCCAGTTGTTGGATCTCAGAGGGAGTGAGTCTATGTCTGTGTGTAGGTTCTTTAGAAGGAACTGCTTCCGACCCCAAAAATGTCTTCCACTGACTCATTCCCCGCTTGTTTTTGTAGCCAGAAGTTATGAGAACTTATCTCCTTATCACTGGAACCTTGCGTTGAGGGTCTTGGTATGGGGATGGGACTCCTCGCTCCTGACATATCCCTCCCAAATTTTTATCTGCCACATGTGGATGTTGGACCAGCTTATTCCTCATCTGCACCACTCCTACCAGTGGATGGATATGGTTTTTTTTAATTCCTTAGTTGTCAGACTTCCAACTCGATTTCTGATGGTTCTGAATGATGGTTGTTCCGTAATTTAGTTGCGATTTTTACGTAGTTGTACAAAGAGGTGATTTGTGTTTAACTAGGCTGCCATCTTTATCAGAAGTCCACCATAAGTAGTATGGATGCTATGTTGTGTATCTTTTGGAGAGAGCTCCACCTTTTTATGGAAATGATGTAGTAACTGAAAATGGAATAACTGGCTCGGTAAGGATTTCTTTTAGCTTTCCGCATGGCATGGTCACTATATTTGAGGTAGAATAATGGCCTTGTTTGAAATAGTGGAATGAGCAGATTTTGTGCTAAATATCTTGTTTGGGTGCATCCACCTAGTTAGCAGAAAGCCTACTAGAATCATGTTAGATTTTCTTGAAGAGTTTCATCTCAGTGGGAGAGAATAAATGCATTGTGAGATACTCTAAAAATTTAATTCCATCTTACTTAGTGGAGAAAATAAGCATATTAGGGCACTTTGATTGCTTAGTGACAGAAATTCAACTCAGTCCGTAGAATTTACTGCCTCCTGTTGTAAGTCAAAGTGAAGTGGGGCTTCAAGGCTTAGACAGTACCTGAGTCCCCATCTCTAGGATAGGCTTTTTTTACTTTTTACTGGTGGGCATCATGGTTAGCCCACAGTCCAAGACTGAGGTCACAGCACTGTAATCTTCATAAACGTGAAAGGACTCCTTCATCAGTAACTGGCAAAAACCTGCGAGCAAGATTTGATAAGCCTGGTTAGGGTTGTACTTCTACCTGAAGCTGTAGGTTCGTTGATAGAATATTCTGGTCAGGCTTGAGTTAGGAGTGGAAATTAGGGGCAGGGGGTGAGCCGCACTCTAGTCATATAGACTCAGTTTCTTTAAAAAAGCAGGTCTGTTACTGCCTGGAACTGTCCAGGAACCAACTTTCCAGTGCCTTGTATACTTAATGAATGATGCCAAATCTAGGTGTAATACTGTGGTGGGCATCCTTGGGTCGGTTGGCGAATCCTGTGACTGATTATTTCCTTTAAACAAGTACTTCGAGGTGAAATCACTAGGTCAGGCGCTGCAAACATGTGTAAGGTTTTGTTGCAGATTGCTGCGTTTCACTGCACTTCAGATTATACCAAATTGTATTCCCATCAGCACAGTATGAAAATGTCACTGTATTTCGTCACCAGCATTGGCTGGTATCATTCAAAAATTCTTTGCTACTCAAATTTCTAGAAAATAGGATTTTTGATTTAGTTTGTATTTTTCTGATTACTAATGAGGCTGTTTATTCTTTTGAGAATTGTTAGTTTGTATACTTTGTCAGTATGTGTGTAAAGTTATACACTGATGTGTAAGTAAAGAGTTGAATGTTTACAAAAAAAAGATAACATTAATCAGTGTGGTGCATGTGGGTTGTAAATTAGAAGTCACCAGCAAGTCAAATTTTACACTTGCAAATAAATCTTCCTATTAATAAATGAAACACTGATGGTTTCCTTTGAGGATGGCATCCATTTTCATACTAAATTAGTACTTTAAATCTGAACTACATTGTTTTTGTTTATTTACTTGTTTTGACTCTTAGAGTTTTATAAAAGCTATAATCATACAGTGTTTGTAGCAAATTTAACAGTATATATATTTTTGTTAAAATACCACTTCTATAAAAACTCTTACAGGTTGATAAGGAAATCACAAACAGCTCACAAAGAAACTGGGCAGACAATATAAACAGGAATTTCTCAGATGGAAAACCTCGAAATGTCTCCAATAGCCACATAAAAAGATGCTCAATTTCTCTAGTAATCAAGAAGTAATCAGGGAAATGTGAATTTACCTCAACAATAAGATATACCATTTCACACATATCTGTTTGTCAAAACTTTTAAAAGCCGGATCAAAGCAGGAAACAGACTGTGGTGAGCCAGGGACTTGGCGCTCTCCTCCGGTGGCAGAGGGCTCCTAAAGTCTGGATACAGCTCCTTGTTGGAAGAGTGGCAGATGTCTTCTAGTCTATAGTTTATATTTTAATTCCTCATTAATGGTATTTTCAGTTCAGAATATTATTTATTTGAATGTCAATCTTCTTATTTATGGTTGGTATTTTTTAGGTATCCTTCTGTATTTTCTTCCAAAAGATTTAAAGTTGCTTTTTACATTGAAGTCTTTAGCCTTCCTCAAGAAGAAAATCCTGACTGTACTATGAGGAGAAGGATTTATTCTTTGATATCATGGTGGAGTCTGAAGTTCTTGCCTTGCCTGGAAGAGAATCGTACAAAAATTTGTAACCCCCTGAACCTACTGATTTCCCATTTTCTTTCCTTCGCCCCACTGAGTGTTGGCTTGGTTGCATTACTGGAAATTCAGGTATACCAGAATACATGTAGAAAGAGCAGTGCTGATGGGATGATTAGGGATGAAGACGGACAGGGCAGTAAGCCTAGCAGACAGTGGCTGGCCCGGCTCTGGGAATGGCAGGGTATGGTCCAGAGCAGGGGGCTGGGCAGGGTCGTGCTACGGAAGCCAGCCAGGCTCAGGGCCAGACTCCTAGCTTCCAGCCCTTGTACCATGTTTATTGATTCGGGCAGATTATTTAACCTCTCTTTTCACTTTCTCTATAAAATGTAGAGCATAGTCATACCCTTGATTGATATTATTATTTTGAGGATTATTTGAGATATACCTGTGAAATATGTAGCTCAGTAAAAATTAATCATTATGTGGAATAGGATTACGCCAACAGTCTGATTGGGGGCATTTAGGACTCTTCCTGCAAGAGAGCTGTTATTTTTAATTTCATTGATATAGTTGGCTTTAACAGTGTTCATTGTGTATAAGGCAACCCTAGAAGGGGGGAGGGAGGGAAGCAGGAAAGAAAAGGAAAAAGAAGGGAAAACTTCCTTATCACCCATTCTAACAGACTGATTTTGGTACCTGCTCTGTCACATTCTTTGTTCATTTGGGGAGGGTTATCTTTTATAACATATGTAAGGCAAAATTAATTTTAGACTTTAATAAAGAATAAAAGGCATTTATTTGAGAAAAAGGCAGTCGCAGGCTGGGGGACAAAGATTCAGGTAACAGCCTAAATTGTGTTCCACTGAGACACAGGGTAGGCCTTCTTTTATAGCAGAAGTTCTCACTCACGTTCTCAATTAGGTTTTATGTAAATTAAATATCCAAATTTTGCAGTTCTGATTGGACAAGGCTGGTCTCAATTGGTAATAAGAGGAAACTATGGTTTCCTTGCAGTGGTTTACTGAGACTGTAAACAAGCAGAGCACAGTGCGGGAAGCCCAGAATTCAGTCTGAGGTTCTTTCTGATACACAGAGTGTGGGAGGAGCCCTTGTCAGCAAATGACCACTAGGCTTTTATTACTTACCAAGTTTGGGCCCTCTGTTGACCATGAGGAATCCATCTCAGCAGATAAATTCCAAATGACTTTCTTCTTGGCGTCCACTCATGGCACAAATAGATTTATATATTTGGTGTTTTAAGAATACACTTACTTACGTAACTAGGCTCTGTGAAATGGTTTCCAGTGCTGGTCTAGTGAATTGACTCCGGGAGTTTCTTTTTTGTGTAGAAACATAGCAACTTATTTGCAGATGCTTCCCCCACACCTTTTTTTTTTAAATCCTCACCTGAGTTTATATTTATTGATTTTAGAGAGAGGGGAAGTGGGGGGTGGGGCTGGAGGTGGGGGTGGGGGAAAGCAACATTAATTGGTTGCCTCCCGTACACTCTCCGAAGGGGGAATCAAACCTGTGCTCTGACTGAGGATTGAACCCGCAACCTTTTGGTGCACAGAATGACTCTCCAAACAACTGAGCCACCTGGCCAAGGCTGCAAGATGCTTCTGTTGAGAACTGTTGAGAGACTACAATCTATAAATACTTGGGGAATGACTTAATGGGAAATTGATAAAGCAGTGTTTTTACACTGGAGAGCATAACAGTAATTTATGTGGTGAAGGTACAGCTGAATTTGTGACTTTTTAACTGGTCTTCATGTTACGTCTGAAAAATGAGTTGGGCATTTTCTATTTGATTAATAACTTCAACTTTATCTGTTTAAAGTATCTGCATTGCCCTTTTTAAATAAGTGATTTTTTCCGCACCTGTGAAAACAAAGGCTTTACTTTCTCAAATATTTTTAGGTAAATAAAATGCATTAGCAATGCTGCTGCTATTATTAAGTTATAAAAAAAGTGAGGCAAAAATAAGAGTGTCTTTATTCCTAACAGATTTTTCCTTTGTCATTGATGGTGTATCTTGCCTATTGAGAAATTAAGCAAGGGTATCTCTGGGCTCTGCTGAGACGTTCACATAGCTTTGCAGTCATCATGAATTTGCACCATGTTTGGCTTTCTTGAGCTGATTTTGTTCACAAAGTTTGTCCTTAAAGGTGTGGCATAGCATATGCTTAGGACTTGGACAGGCTAAGAGGTAGCCCTTTAAGACTTAATTTTGAAGAATAACAATATGTTAATTATTCTTTTTCTAGTTATATGGTTTTCGGTGTGAGAATCCCATTGTATACTTTTGGGCAGCGTTCTCTGGGAGAAAAGGACTTTTGTTTTTTGGAATTATAGTGTTAGCACTTTGTAGACTAGGAATCTTGGTGGCATAGCCAGCTGTAGAGGACGCCTTATTCATTGTATTCACCTTTCAGCCAAACCTACGTTTGGGTATTAACACATTGGCGTTTTAATTATTTAGACAAGTTGTGTTGTATGATGCATGGCAGGGTCTTTGTTCTGAATTACCATTGGGACAGAAGGGCCTGTACTGCACCTTTTCTGCTGAGTTCTGGTTCTCTGGACTGACAGCACTAAACTGCTCCAAACAAGGTCCTGCCTTTTACTTAGACAGTGTATCTTTCCCTAAGTCCTTATTTCTTTACCAGTGGGATCTAGTGGGCCAAAGTAAAGGCTTATTTTTTATTGATTTTAGAGAGAAAGAGGAAGGGGGTAGAGAGAGAAAGAGAGAGAGAGAAAGAAAGAAAGAGAAACATCGATTTGTTGTTCCACTTATGCCTTCATTGGTTGATTCTTGTGTGTACCCTAACCAGGGATCGAACCCACAACCTTAGCATATCGGGACGATGTTCCTACAACCTGAGCTATCTGGCCAGGGCAAAGTAAATGTTTTGTTGTTGTTTTTAATCTAAATTCTGTAGCCAAGAAAAAGCCAGTCTTTGGCTAACTGTAAAGAAGAGTAGACTATTCCAGGCTCCTAATGAGTATCGTCTCTTCGGAAGGTCCCCTTCTCTGTACTCCTCAGTGTTTACTTCCATCTCTGTGATGATTATACCTGCCATTATTCTCTGCGTATTCCCTAGATTCTCCTCTTAGCTTTCTTTCTTTTGCTCATTTTTATATTGCTGTTCCCTGACCCCCATCTCCTTGTTCAAGTCTTATTGAATCTCACCTGGGTTATTGCAGTGAAACCCAACTGATCTCCCCACCTCATGTCTCTCCTAATCCATCCTTCACATAGCTGCCCAAATAATCTTCCCAAAGGAGTGCTAGGATTTTGTTACTCCCCTGACTGAAAACACTTGAATGCCTCCTTGATGCCTGTGGAATAAAACAGAGCTCTTCTCTGCAGCCCTCAGAGCTTCCCCTGCCTGGGCTACAGTCCTCTCCACATTGTGGCCTGCAGTGTGTCCAGACTTTGTCCTTTCACGGTTTTTAGAATGTGCTTTCCCATCTTGGCCCATGGAAATGCCCAGTGTCCCATCTGCTTTGTGACACCTTCCTTGATGACCTTACACAGAAGAGTACATATTTCATATTCATTCAGTGATTGCTTCTTACTCGTTCAGCAAATATTCTGTAATGATGTGCAAGGGATATAAAGAATAATTAAATGCAGCCCCCTGTTCTCAGGTCTAATTAGTTGTGGAGCTAGTCATGCAAACAGTGATCTGTAATATAAAATGTTAAATTCTAAAATAGCATTACCAAGTACTGGGATCACACTGTATACAAAATACCTTAAAGGCAGGTCTTGTTTGTCGGGTTTTTTTGCTTAATGCTCATTGTATCATGTAGGGTTTTTGGTAATATTAGTTCCTCTTTTGTTAAATAGATTTATTAGTAAATTCCTCTTCTGCACTATTTCCTTACAACATTCCAATGACTTGGCTTTTTCTGGTAACTCTACTTTCCCTTTTTTTATCAGTCCTTCTTTTATATCTCTTTTGGATACATGTATAAACAAGGAAAATATCACTCAGTTTAAAAACAAATAATTTTAATCTTCACACATTATATTTCAATATTTTGGAAACTGTCAGTTATCTTTCTTTTCAGGTCATTTATGTATGGAACACACATAAATTCTCCTAACAGTGGTTTTTCAGTAAAATGGACTGATTTACAATGGCATCACAACTACCAACAGCATAGTGACTGGCAGTGAGCAGGAGCTCAGCAATTCTGGCGCATATACTAGAAAGAGAAACTCTGCTGGCTTCTTAAGCTGTTGCTCAAGCTGATTTACTTAGAAGTTCCTCCTAAAGTTTCCTCACTCATCTGCCAAATTTAGTACTGTAGACAACCACCCAAAGCATCATAGGGAAACTTCTCCAAAATGTCCCCTCTGAACTGTTAAGCAGGTGGGCATTGCCAGCTTGGGGGAGAATGAGCTCTGACTCTGATTAGCTATTCATCCATCTCTCTGCAGAGGGCAACTGCAGGTTTGTAGCATCCCCAGAAGGTCATTGTCTTAAATGTGAACTGTGTTTCAGTGATTTGCAAGCCTCATACAGGCAACATCTACCATGTTCACTGTGTGTGCTGGCATCCAGCACAGTGCCTGGCATGTGAATAAAAGAGGAAATGTGGAGCAAAAACCCGATTTAGCCTTTTATTGAAGCTCCATTTTAATTGGTGCTCAAGTTGTGAATAACTGTCTTGAGTACATGTTGTGTGCAGCCAGCCTCCTACCATTATCTGCAGGGATGTGGCAGGCACAGGCAGAAGATGAAGTTTAACAAAAGGAAAACAGCTCTAGGAATCAGCAGTGTGCCAGCTTCTTAGGAGGCAATCCCTTCCAAATCCTCCCTGTGTTTTTAAAGGTTGTTAGGATTTAGAAAACGAACATCTATCTAATAAGCCTTTTCTGCAGGCCGAAAGGCCGTTCCGTGCCCCTGCCTCTGCTGAGGTTGTACCATCCTGGCAGTGCACAGCAGTGCACGGCAGTGGATGAATGTCCGAGCCTTTCGCCAGTCAGCTGTGCTTAGGGGCTGTGGGTCTTCGGCGGTGGGCAGGGACAGCAACCTTTGGTTTGAGGGGTCAGATGAGGTTGCAAATCGTTCTTGTAAGCTTAAACCATCTAAATCACACCCAGTGTGCTTTTATGGGTTAGGTAGTTAAAAACTCATATTAGAAGACATTTTTTAAAGTTAAAAGAAAAAAATATTTAGGAATGTTTTAATGAATAGCAAAGACTGATATATAAACTTGCTTATAAATGCAGAAAACTTAAACCCAAGTGTCAACTTAAAATAGTGATGACACAATGAATGGACAAAACTGTTTTCTTTCCGAACAAGGTAACTCTTCCTCCATTCTTTCCATTCTTCTTCCAAACTTCTTTCCATTCTCCTCATTCCCAAATCATTTCTATTTCTATTAGATTATTTCCAAGCTATTAATTAGAGTTTAAATCAAGGACATTCATTTTCTTATAGGGTAATTTTATTTTTTGACCATTAGAGTGGAAATTAAATTAAATTGGCTAATTTGAGATACTTAAATTTATTTTTTCCTCTCGAAGTGCATTCTTGTAGAAGTTATATAATATTTATTAAGGCTATCTAGAGATACATGTAATCAGTGTACTCTGTACCTTAAAGTAATCATTTCATATTTATTCATATTAATTTTGCAGCACCACAGGAAAGCGATGATGAACCGTAAAGCTACTTGAAATCGCTGTGAGGAGACTCATCTGTAGTTTAATAGATAGTGATATTTGGGGAGTATTTTTGAGCTCCTGTACTGGGGATAGTATAAGTATTACCCCAAATAAGACATGTAATCATTTGATGTTATTAAAGTAACAATATTGTTATGCTTAATATTTTAACTAGCATATTAGTTATTCGAGTAAGTGCTTTTCACTTAGAAATCAGCTTTAAATAGGCTAGTACCTCTTTTTATAATATGTGATTTTATTTTGTTTTTCAAACTTTGTTGAGATATAATTGACATATAATGTTATCTAAGTTTAAGTTATACAGGTGATGGTTTCATACATTTATATACGTACTTCAGAATGTTGACCACAATAAGGTTAGTTAACATAATCTTCACCTGTCATAATTACCATTTGGTGTCGTTATTGTTATGGTGAGAACTTTAAAGCTCTACTCCTGTAGCAACTTTCATGTATACTGTTCAGTATTATTAACTGTAGTCACCATGCTGTACATCTTATAACTGAAGGTTTGTATGCTTTGATCAACATCTCCCCATTCACCCACCCTCAGCCCCTGCAGCCACCATTTTACTGTGTTTCTATGAGTTGGATATTTTAGATTCCACATAGAAGAGAGATTATACAGTATTTGTTTTTCTCTGTCTGACTTATTTCACTTAGCATAATGCCTTCAACATCTATCGGTGTTGTCATAAATATGTGCACCACATTTTCTTTATCCATTCATCTGTGAACTCTTGGGTTATTTCCATGTCTTGGCTATTGTGAATAATGTTGCAATGAGTATACGAGTGCAGATATCTCTTAAAAATCCTGATTTCGTTTCTTTTGAATATATATTCAGAAGCGAGATTGCTGAATCATAATGTAGTTCTATTTTAAATTTTTTTAGGAACCTCCGTATAGTTTTTCACAGTGGTGGTACCAATTTACATTCCTACCAACAACGCACCAAAGTTTCATTTTTCTCCATATTTTTGTTAGCATTTATCATCTCTTATCTTTTTAATTATAGCCATTTTAACAGGTGTGAGGTGAAGCTCATTGTGGTTTGATTTGCATTTTCCTATGACTAATAATGTTGAGCACCTTTTCATGTACCTGTTGGCCATTTATATGTCTCCTTTGGAGAACTGTCTATTTAAGTCCTCTGCCCATTTTTAAATCAGATTTTCTTGCTACATGCTGCCTTCCCTATCCTTGGGTTTCGTATCTATGGATTGAACCAACCATGGGTGGAAATATTTGAGAAAAAAAAAGTTATGTTGTTGCCAGTGTGTACTATGTAGTTAGTCCTACAATGGTTGTGTCTGAACATATGTAAACTTTCTTTTTTCTTGTCATTATTTCCTAAACAATAGAGTATAACAACTAGTTACATACATTTATGTTGTGTTAGGTATTTTAAGTAATATAGAGATGACTTAAAGTATACGGGAGGATGTTCATAGGTTACATGCAAATACTATAATCATTTTATGTTAGGGACTTAAGCGTCTGTGAATTCTGGAATCTATAAGGATCCTGGAACCAGTTCCCCAGGGATACTGAGAGAATTATATTGAGTTGTATGAATTCCATATATATTCTTTAGAAATTAATCTCAGCTATATGATGTTCAAATACATTATTCATTCTTTAGTCTGCCTTTGCATTTTGTTATTTTTCCAGAAGCTTTGAGTTTGTTGTAGTCTTGTTTAATTTTGGTTTTATTACTTCTGCTTTTGGTGTATATGCAAAAAATCATTGCCAAGATAAGCTCTTTGTCCATTTTGAGTAAACTTTTGTGAGTGGTGTAAGATAGGGGTCCAGTTTCATTATTTGATATGTGAATATCCAGTTTTCCTAGCCTTTATTAAGGAGACTTCCCTTTCCCCATTGAATATTTCTGGTCCCCTTGTCAATTATATTTTACCATATATGCTTGGGTTTATTTCTAAGCTTTCGATTCTGTTCCATTGGTTTGTGTGTCTGTTTTTATGTCAGTACCATATGTTTTGATTACTATAGCTTTGTAATATAGTTTGAAATCAGGAAGTGTGATCCTTCCAGCTTTTTCTTTCTCAAGATTGCTTTGGCTGTTCAGTGTCTTTTGTAGTCCCATATGAATTTTAGGATTCTTTTTCTGTTTCTTTGAAAGGGGTGTGCTTTTATAGTATAAAGTATAGATGATCAATAGTTGTTTGTAGAGTAAAATATATTCAGCCACATTATCATACAAAATTTTAAGTGTAACTTATATGTAGCTATGCCACATTTCACCACTACTCCTTCTGTTTATTCAGAGTGGAAAGTAAATGACTTTGCATCTTTTGAATTTCCTAATTATTTCTCAAGTTGGAATGAATTGCTACTGATAAAACATTTTCCTTCATCTGCAGAAGCATCAGCTTTTGTTAAATGCTTACAATGTATAGATGATCAGCTCTTCTTCAGGTATTCAAGCCTTATACTGAGTACTGAAAACCTTGGGTCCCACAAAAAGGAAGGGCATGTTGGAAGTTAACTCTTTCCATTGAAGGTAGTTTGAGGCTTTACCATTCTTTAAAACTTTTTTCATTTTTAGGAAAATAACATTTTAACAAACCTGTCCTGTTTTTATATATTCTGTTCTTAATTAGTTGTCTTCTTACAGAGCTTTTGTTTGTTCGTTTTACCTGTTTTCTGGGTCAAAGCCTCAGACCCCGAAAGACTGGGGTTCCCTTCTTTTGGCAGTTTCATTGAGCCTTCTTTGCCAGCTCCTGGGTTTAAAGTAGATTTCTGCTCTCTAAGGAGCTCAAGTTAATTGCCAGAGGCAGACAACAGAGGGACTTACTGTCCTGAAACAGGTGTGCTCTAATAAGAGTGTGATGCTGGAACGCATAAGAGGGGTATCCCATCCAGCAAAGTGTAAGTTGAGATCCTTTTCAGAGGAGTGGATGTTTATGATCTGTCCATGGTATGCAAAAATTGGATAGGTTTAGTGTTTAAGTGAAGGTCATTTTGTATTCTCACTTCCAAGGGAAAGGCCAGCAACCTAGCTTCCTGGTAGTCAATACAGTATTTGTTTTTACTGATGGTAACTGAAATTTACAGCCTCATAAGTTTGGTCTCTGTCATTTAAAAATATGTTTATTATCATTGTTTCTATCTTTTGTTGTCATTATTGGAGATTTTTAAATTTTCATTTAATTTAACATTTATTACATATCTAGAATTTAATATTGCTTGGAAGTCAGGCCAGAAATATGTTCTTCATCTTTTCTTCCAAGATTTTTTTTTACAGTTTCTTCCCTTAGTATTTACTATGCATATTCACTTGACTTTTAAAGTATGATTTTTTTTTTTGGTGCCAGGTAAGAATGATCTGTTTAACTTCTGTCATAGGACCATAAATAACAGAAAGGTCCGCATTATTTTATTCTTTTTTTCAATAGTGTATATATAGCCCATTGCGGTAAGTTCAGTGATAGAGAATGTGATTGTCCCTGCTGAGGGAAGAGAAGGTTGGAAGAAAGCAGCGGTCAGCAGGGTCAGTTGTTTCAGTGGCTGCATTAAAGTCAGACCAATTTACAACTTCTTAGTCTCAAAGACCACAGGAAGAACCAGGATCATGAAGGAAGTTGTCACTATCCACAAGGCTGCTCTGAAAATCTGGTGCAAATGGAACAACTGCATCAGTGGCAGATATTTCTAGGGCCTAACACAGGGCTGTTAAGAGGAATGCCAGGGGCTCTACCTTCACTTCTTGGAAAGATCTAGATTGTTACTGCTATATTTGACCTGTCTTGGTGGAAGAAGTTTGAAAATTCCATAGTGTTTGAACACTGCTGATTTGTTTTTTAAATTTTGGCATGTTAACCTATCTAAACCTGGTTGGAAGAATTTTCCCCACATTGTCTCATGGAGAGACTCCCTACTTGCAACTGTGCCCTCCAAACTACCCTGACTTATTTCTTCTCTCCTCACTCTGATACCAGAATGCAGCAGTATAGATGGTTACCCAGCTCTGGCCATCCCATGTCTTTCACTAAATTGACTCCTGACCAGAAGGTCGCCTATCTCATTGTGGGGGCCATTGGGAAGGATGTACCCCTGGCTGTTTTGTTTTAATGTACACACTATGTGAACTGCAAAATACATTACAGCTATAGTATAAAAGCAGCCACTGTGAATTTCTATGTATGTTGGGAAAGAAGGAGGGCTGGCAACAGCTTGAACCGCAGGATGGGGACTGTGAAGGGCAGAGCAGGAACTTTCCTGTGCACATTTTGGCTGTTAGACTTGTGTGTGTGTCTAAGAGAAAAAAAGTCAGTGCTCACTTTTGTATTTAAATATTAAAGATTATTAAAAAAAAAACACAAAAAAACAAAAACAGAAACAAAAAAACCAGTAAGGCTGAAAGAGTTCCCTTATCTCAGCCCCAGGGATTATAATTGTCAGAGGAGGTTGGACAACCAACCCAGGTGTGACAGGGATATGAGGCTGCAGGCATATTAAGCAGATCTCCCAAGGAATTGGCTGGATGATTTACATCTTTTCTTTTGCTTTTACCACACCCATATTTTGAGACTTTCAAGAAAGCATCACAAAAGTTCTCCAACTTCAAGATTGCCTGTTGGTAAACTTATTGCATCTTAATTTAGAAAAGGATTTCATGTAAACCTAGAGATGAAGTCTTAGAGCAAATGAGTTAAAATTCTGACCATAGACTAAGTCAATGAGATGATAAATATTTTGTAGATTTGTAGAAAACCCACAATTAGGTGTATTTTTCAGAGACTTCTCAAATCCTGATGGGGTTCTTGCTTAACCTCAGGGTGTATCTCAGAGAACAGTAAAATAAGCAGTAAAAATGAGCTCTTCCCAAGTATGAAGAACAGATGTTTGCTTTTCACACATGTATTGTAAGTGCAGCTTGCTTGTTAACTGTGACTGAAGAGCATGAAGCTGCATGGGCAGCCATGTGGATGTTGGGATTGCTAACTAGTAGATCTCTGAGAAAAGGAAAATGAAATCCCATCTTCTGCTTCTTATTCATTCCACCCTATGTCCATGGGGATGCAACATTTGTGAAGGAATCAATTATCCATTTGTTAGTCAGAGGAGCCTTACAAATTATACATTAGCAGATTGATTTTTAAGGTTCACTGTTGGGGGACCGATAGCTTAAGGTGGGATGATGAGGAGTGTCAGGGGAAAAGAAGTTGCCACAAAGAACACCATTAAAAGCAGCTTTTGAAATGACCGTGAATTTATTCCTAATTGGAGAGCTGACATAATCCATACTAAGTGTATTTATTTCAAGCATTTTACATTAGGTAATTGATTATCACATGAGGAGTACATGTTGGTAATTTTACCTTTTCTTTAAGTTTAAGATCTTGAGACCACCTGTAGTGGAGCTGGATTTAGAAGGTATATGCAAGTCATTGCCCCCTCCTGCTTTCTTGGGCTTCTTTTTTTGTTCCATTAAGGAAACATTTTTGTATGTTCTATAGTGTCAGCTTGACATTATTGATTTTTGAACAGATTCATATTGTCCAGGATTCCAAACATGTTTCCATTAGGAATAAAATTGTAGCTAATGGAAAATACAGATGAGGCTCTGGTCTTTTTCCCTCTGGTCCCTTTCCCTTATCTACATCTACTCCAGTATCTCCTTTTTGCAAATATACTCTTAAGTTATATGTGGAAGACAAGTCATTTGAAAAAAAATCCGTGCTGAAGAAAGACAAAATCTTGCAATCTAGTTTTTTCCTACACTCTTTCTCTTTTTCCCTGTTTCTTTTTCTATTATTGTTGTTATTTATTTCTAACATATAGAAATGACAGATATATGTAAGACATTTGTTTCTGTTTCTGAGAGGAATGATTTTGTATCATTGACAGCAGTAATATAGAAATCCAGTTATTCTTTATTAAATTTTATATAACTATTATTTATCAATCAAGATTAATTTTGGTTTCTTTTTGTTTTTAGATTAATGAATTTACTACATGATTATTTAAAAATATCTTTTGATTACAAACAAAATAAATATTTGTTTTAGGAAATTAGCAAAACTTAAAATGAGACCACCTAAACAATAACATCTCAGCACCTAGATATAACCAATGCTGATATTTTAGAGTATGTACTTCTAGTCACATGTATTATATATAAATACCTGTAAATACGGTAGTATTTATAAACACTGGATTGTACTTACCCAGAGCTAGCCAAATTGTGAGATTTGGGGGCACAGTCCTCCAGACTGCAGAGCCTGCTAAGGACTTCTGACACCAACTGTGAGTCATGGGGCTTCCCAAATCTGCCCTCATATTTGACGATTAGCTAAAAGATTCATGGAACTCACTGAAAACTATTATACAGGAGTGGGCATAAGTAGATTTACAGTTGTGAGTATGTGAAACACACAGTTTATTCTTGTATTACTTACTTATTAATTATTGTTTTATTTATTTTTATTATTTGTCTTATTAGTGTTATTATTTTGTATCCTTACTTACAATTTATCTTTTGGGTAATGATGGCTGGTAATTTACCTACTTTTGCCCATACCTGTATTCATGATTATGGTTTACTTGCAGGGAAAGTATACAGGTCAAAAAAATCAACCAGAAGAAGAGATGCATAGAACAGAGCCTGGCATGGTTCTAAAAGTGCCACGTCCATGGTATTCGGGACATTTTATCCTCCTGTCATAGATGTGTTCCTGGAATCTCACCTCGGGGTTCAGGGTTTTTATTGGAGCTCTCTTATGTAGGCATGATTGGTTGATGGTTTGTCCACATGTTTGATGTCAGCTTCCCCATTGACTAATGCCCCGTGACCCAAAGGCTTGATCCTAAATCACAGGCTTGGTCTTTCTGGAATGACCAGCCCCCATATCAAGTGTGACAGTCCCCTGCCTTTAATGAAGACCTCTCTATCATGTATGTTGGTGTGACAGATTATCTCCCAGAGGCCAAGGGCAAAGGCTCGGCCTCTGTTTGGGCAAGGCCAGATTCTTTTCTACATAAAACTTTTTTAAACAAACTTAATATTTTTATGTTTATGCTTTTAATTATCATTTAGATTTCTTGCTTTTAGAAAATAAGATAATTTCCATTTCTCAGTGTCTTACAAAAGAAACCTGCTGTGAAAAGCATCTTTGTAAAATAATCTTTTCCTTGGATATAATAGGCATTGCATATTTTAAGGAGTTTTGATTTGCTTTGCCAAATGGTACTTTGGAAAGTTTTTCCAAATTTGAATTCCCACCAACAGTATAACAGGAATTTCAACCTTTATACTTCCTTGGCAAAACTAGGTACTTAAAACATATTTTCTGATTCCATAGGCAAAATGCCTGTTTCAGTTTTCATGTATTTGCTATTACAAAGGCTGACTCTTGTTCTCATTTACCTATAATTTGTACTGTTTATTTTGTGAGTTTACTGTTTATTTGTGAGTAAAAAATCCAAATTTCTTTAGAAACCAAAGAAAACTTTAAAATGTACAGTAAACTGCAAAGTTGTCTGCAATGTATGTGACAAGGGGTGAATATCTCTATAATCTGTAATAATCTCTTGTGAATCAGCTTTAAAATTATGAAGACCCGAGTAGTGAAACAGTCTTTTTGTCTGGATTGAGGCCTAGAACTAATAGTTTAGGATTGCAGTTTTTACTGATGTATTAGCTAGCTTTTTTTCTTCAATTCTATATGAAGTAGCCCAAGAAATATAAAGTATTGGTACTCTTATTTTAAAATAGGTAAGGAAGGAGGTGGTAAATGAACATGTGCTAAATACCTTATCTTCTGAATGAGCCAGTTAATGCAATTGTGTTGATTTTGGGGGAGACATAATTCAACTATAACTTATAATAATTTAAAGATAATCATTAATAAGATAAAAATAGAATGAACAACATCTAAAATTTTCCTAGGTAGACAAGAGAAAACAATTTGAGTAATATAGGAAAGAATAAGAATGAAATAGGAAAATTATTCTAAAAAGTATAAAATAATGTAGCAACTGAGGTAACACTAAACGGGCCAGGTAATATGTTACTAAAAGAAAAAGGGCCTTAGCTTTGAAGAACATGTATCCCAAAAGATAATGGAAGTAAAAAACGAAGATGTGAGCAAAAATATACTATAAAAGCCAAATAAAACTATACATGTTGGCAATAAAAGTGTGAGAAAAAGTAGAGGTAAAGGCAAAGAGCATTAACTAGCAATAGGTATGTTATATTGATCACATTTACAAGTTAAAGGAAAATATGTACTCTTTGATGTGCCAAATTATAGGGTATCTAATATCCAGCCAAAGTTTATTTGACATTCAAGGAGAAATAGACAAATTACTATTATAGTGGGAAGATTTTGAAATGTTTCTATCGGTTTTTGAGAGATCAAATGATACAAAGAAATTAAATAATACAAATAACAGGATTAAAGTGTATTTATTTTGAGGTCAAATAGAGAATAGGAAAGGATAATAGTTTAGATTTCAAAGAGAAATCAGGGAATTTTAAAAGTAGATATACAAACCACATTCTCTGAATGTTACTGTAGTGACACTAGAGTTTATTAATAACTAGATAAATAAGCAAATAATGCTGTCACAATCCTTAGAAATGAAATAAAATATAAAGTATTTTCTCAAAGAAGAAATAGTTATTCCATTTCACATTATTTTCTGATCTCTGGTTTGTGGCCAATGATATACTCAAAGGAAAATGTAAAACACTATTATTTTATGATTAACAAATGAGAAATTATAATTAACAAGCAATATGTGTATTAATATGAGGAAGAGTAAGGTCAACAATACAGTTCTAAGACTTAAAGGGAAAATTAATATTGATTAAGAATATAAATTAAGAGAAAATATTAAAAAGCACAGCAAATTGATTAATGGAAGTCTTCTATAAAAAGGCCTCTACAACTGATGGATACTTGAAAAAGGTAATCAAAGGAAAAAAGGGAATAAAATATTTGAATACCTGTAAGATACTGCTATGTAATTTGTAAATATGAAATTGAAAAATTAATGGTACCTACCTCATAAAATTACTGTGAGGGTTAAATGATATGTAGAAATCTCTTAGAATAAAGCCTGATACATAATAACCATATGGTAAATATTAACTTATTAGTAGTAGTATTACTACTTACTATCAGTATTAGTGTTAATATAATTAGTATTATTAAAATATTAAATGAACAATAAAGTAAAATAGAAATATTTTTATCACTAAGAATTTGAAATGCACTGTTTTCTGGGAAAATATAAATAAATGACCATAATAAAATTGGAGCATTTGAGCAGCTTGACAATCATGGGAAAAAACATAATCGAAGGAATAAATCCTTCGAAGTTCTTAATCCCAGACATTTTCATGGGCAAGTTCTCTTATATTTTCTTTAAGATTTTAAAAATTATTTATTTATTTATTTATTTTGCTATATTTTATTGAGTATGCTATTACAGTTATCCCATTCCCCCCTTATCTTGCATATTTTCTTTAAAAATTTTTAATATTTATTTTTATTGTGAAATAATAACTTGAAAAAAGTGATAAAATAAAATTTATAAAGCAAACAATCACATAACTACCACTTTGTTAAGAGTAGACCCTATGACCCTCCTGCTCACGATTCCCTTAGAGGGTCCCACTGCACTCATCTTTATAGGATAATAATAACTGTCTAGCTTTTTTGTTTTCATTTTATACCCTCTACGTGCACCCACTGCCACTATACTGTAGTTTTGTCTCTTTTTGTATGTTGTATTAATGGAATCATACGTGTCAGAAATGAGAGAAGGATGCGCACTGTCATTGCCTCTCCCAGAATACAACCAAGTACAACCAATACCTCTAAGGGGAAAAGTATGAAACTTTTATTTTAAGACACTAAAGAAGGCCTGAAAAAATGGAGAAATGCTTTATGTTTATGGGTTAGAAGAATCTGTTGTAGGTATATCAAAGGGAATGCTGTCAACATTTCGCTATTAGGTGAGATTGAGCAATTTTTCTCTTAGCGTGCTAAGAGTTTTCACCATGAATTGGTGTTAGGTTTCATCAACACTTTTTGCATCTATTGAGATGATCTTTCAATATTTGTCATTTATTTTATTAATGCAGAAAATTATAATATATTGATTTATTTCCTTATATCAGACTTGTATTTCTGGAATAAACTTGCCTTTTCTATATATGCTGACTTCATTAATATTTTCTTTAGGATTTTTCTGTTTCTGTTCACAAGTGAGATTTAATTGCACTTCTTTCTTGTAACATCTTTGTTGAGTTTCGTTATGGTAAGATTTGAGCATTTCTTTTTTTATCTGTTCTCTGGAAGAATTTGTGTATGATTGGAGTTTTTAATTCTTTGAACTATTGCTCCTGAAGTTAATATTCTAGTTAGTGAGTTTAACAGTAAATAAGTAAAATATATAAGTAGTAAATAATAGTTTACTGATGTAAGTTAGTAAAGTCCAAAAATAAATAAGATAATGGTAAATACTAAGGAGAAAAAAATAAAGCAGTGAAGGAGTTTTAAAATGTTTGTGTGAAATATTGACATTTTAGATCGTATGGTCAAAGCGTTACTGAGAGGAGGATTACCAGGGGAGAGCTGGGAGGAAGGCATTCCAGACTCCAGCAAACAAATGCAAAGGCTCTGTGGCAGGAAAAAGGGCAAGAAGGGTATCATGGCTGGAGGAGACAGAAGAAGGCAGGGAGTGGACGAGGTCAGAAGTTGTAGGGAGGACTGTAGCGAGATCACTTAGGACTATCAGGTTGTAATAAAAACTTTGGGTTTTATCTTGAGATGGGAGGCCCTTAGAGGGTTTTAAGCAAAGGAATGACATCTTCTGGTCAACTCATTGACAGTATTACTCTGCTGGTTTGTTGAGAATAGACTTCTGGGAGAGTTAGGGCAAAGTAGGTCCACTAACTAGGAGACCACTATGATAATTCAGAGAAGAATGATGGTGGCTGTAGGGGTGAGGAAAAGTGGTCAAAGTCTGGATACATTTTGTTTGAAGAGGTGATAGGAATTGCTGACAGATACATATAGAGTGTGGGGGGAAAAAAACCAAAACAGAACAAAACAAAACTGGAGTCAGAATGGCTCTGAGGTTTTTTGCCCTGAGCAACTAGAAGATTGTATTAGTCCTTAGCCGAGATGGGGGTGACATCAAGAAGGGCTCTTTTATGAAGTAATATCAGGATCTTGCTTTTGGATGTTTTAATTGAGATGTCTGTTAGGCATCCAAGTACATATGTATAATAGGCAGTTCTGTATATTGGTGTGAAATAGGGAGAGGTCCAGTCTGGAGACAGAAATGTAGGAGTCATTTCATGGACTGAGAGGAAATACCAAGGGAGTCAGTATAGATGTAAAAGGGAAGAGACAGAAGGAGCTAACCATGAAATATAGAGATCGGGAGATCAGGAGTATCTACCCAAAGAGACTGAGAAGGAGCAACTAGAAATTTAATAGAAAAATAAGGATGGTAATCTGGAAACAAAACAAAGAGTTGTCAGCAGTGTTACATGCTCCTATTAGGAAAAGTAAGTTAGGATTGAATAATGACCATTATGTTTATTAACATGGGGGGCATTTCATCTTAAAATTTAACATGGAAGAATTAAAAATTCTTTTAAAAAGCCAAGGAAAGTAGGAGGAATTATAACTGGGTCTTGCCAATACCAAATATCAGAACCTACTGTATGCATTTAGAACAATGTTGAATTGATACAGCATTGGACAAAGAGAGCTCTATTGAAAACCCAGAAGGTTATTTCAGTGTATATAAACATATATTATATAATGAACATAGTTCTCTTCAGAATGACAAGGATGGATTATTTAGTGAATGGGGCTAGCCCCACTGAATATCCATTTGGAAGAAAATGGAAGAAAATAAAAATGAATCTTGTTAAGTATTGAAGACTTAAATATTAGAAATAAAGCAATAACCATCTTGTAAAAAAATCTAGCAGACTACACATACAATGTCTGTCTGAGGAATTATACCAAGACCTCACACCCTAAAGATAAAAAAGGAAATTCACAAGAAAACAGCAAACATGTAATAGAAAAATGGGTAATAAATGTGAACAAGCAGTTTGCAGAAGCGCTAATTAATAGGCCAAAAGAATTATGAAAAGTATTTAAGTTTATCAGTAGTCAAATAAATCAATGAATATTTATCTTTGGCAGGAAAAAGGTATTAAAAAAATAACTTCTGTGGCTAACAGATGTGAGGGAGAGAGGATTCTAATACCTTGAAGATAAGACTCCACCCCCAATCCCCAGTATTGCTTATGTGTTGGCACAAAAAGATTCTACTCAGAAAGAAACACATTGTAATGAAAAGTTTGGTTTATTTGTATGTAGAATACCACTGGGTAGTTTAGGCACTGAGTAGCAGTCACTGTGGTTCTAGACAGCTCACATAACTTGTGAGGCCTCATTGTCCTTTTGAAGTGAAGGTAACCCATCTGCCTGGGCTGACTGCTTTCCCCTGAGGCTGTGAGGATTAGCTATTGTGTCTGTCAGGGCTTTGGAAATGATACATTGTGATTCACAGAATATTAGTACAGGGCATGAGGTTTTTAAAAGTCCAAGTCCAAGACCAAATTATGTAAATTTTGAAGTATATCTGAGAAGAAAATGTACTTCTGAATGTACGTTGTAGTGAAGAAGGGCTTGTAAAGAAGGATTGCATTCAGCATTGGGGCTGAGCTTTGTAGAACTGGAACTGCACTGTGTGATAGAACTTTTTGCAGTGATGAAAACCTGTGGTGACTGGTTTCTAATACGGTAGTTCTAGTCACATGTGTGCTGAACACTTGGCATGTGTTAGTGCAACTGGGGAAATAAACATTCTTAATTATGTTTAATTTGAACTAGCTTTACTTTCTGTATAAATAGTCACATGTGGTTAGTACTGTATTGAACAGGATAGGAAACCTTGGCATTGATCAGGTTTGACATACATATTAAATATATATATAATATATATTATATAAGGTGTATATTATACCATATATATTATAGATTATATATTATATTTATGTAATATATAATGTATTTATATAATTTATATATTTATAAATGTATAAATTATAATAATATATAATTATATTATTAATTATCTAAATCTTCACCCAAGGGCATGCTTATTGATTTTAGAGAGGGGAATGGAGAGAAAGAGAGAGAGAGAGAAACATCAATTGGTTACCTCTGTACACACCCTGGCTGGGGACATAAACCCACAACCCAAGCTTGAGTCTTGACCAGGAATTGACCTAGTGAGTGACCTATTGGTTTATGGGTCGGAACCAACTGAGTCACACTGCCAGGGCTAAGGTTAGATATTTTTAAAAAACTAATTTGCAAGCTCATGTTGTGATCAGTGAAGGCTTACTTTTCAGTATTAGTTTGTTCTTGTCCTATCTTGTGTAAGATAGTGGGGAATTGCCATCATTTAAGAAGTGAAAAAACGAAGAGCGTGTCATTTTTTATTGTCAACATTTACTGATTTTTTTTACTTCTATTAGAATATCCACCTGCATGAATATTTTAGTAAATAAACAGTTGGCTATATAGAGAACTGGAAAGCAGTAAAAAAATTTTAAAGTACAGTTCAGTATTTATATTTTATTTGGGAAAATACATACAAAGTAGAAAGCCTGATTTGTGTCTTCACAGATTTTTAAATTTGAGATTACTCAAAAGAATGGAGGATAGCAGTTAGTTAATATCAACTAGAATCTGTGGATTTCCTCCAGAAAACACTTAAGTGTAAAGTATAAATAAAAGTTGATTTAGTAATTTACAAGAGAACAAATAAATTGACTGGTGAACCAGAGTAAAACAACTAAAATTTTTCTTTACATCATGATTTTTATTTTGGCTTTTGTTTTGTTCTTTTAATGGATTTGGTTGGAAAAGAATTTTAGGAGCGTGGAGTGAATAGAACAGAACAAATAAAAAGGCATATACTATGTAACAAAAATAACTTTTTAGGCATTTCAAGTGTGTGAAATAGACAGTTTGGGGAAATCTTAGGTTTCTGGGCATATCACATGTATGGGAACAAAGCTGTATTTTACCATTTTCATTTGCAAAAACGAAATATGTCCTGGGTTCATGCATGTAAACTAATAGACAACTTATTCCACTTAATTTTACAAAGAGCTAAGGCATTTGATTATCAATATATATTTTCCTAAAGTTTTATGTGTGTGTTGTGTTTTTTTAATAGAGTCCCGTGAAGATAAATCAGATTAGCCTGGATGAAAGTGGAGAACACATGGGCGTGTGTTCGGAGGACGGCAAGGTATGGCACCGACACGTTCACCTTGAAAGCATTCTTCTTGCATCAAGGACTGGGATGTTACCTAAGTCCAGGTGCTCAGAAAAGCACTCTGCTTCCTGTATGTCTGCATTAGGAGAAACTTGCTTATTCTTTTTGGACTTGCTTCCGATTGCTCATAATTAAAGTAAAATATATTTTTTCACAAATATGCCTTAGGAAAAGTAATTACAAGAATGTCAATAATATAACTAGTATTAAGCTGATTAACAGCTATGGCAGGGGGACATGTCACCTTAATCATTACTGCTGTGCCACTTAGACTTCAGTGACTAGTCTGCAGTTCCAGTAGTTTAATGCCTTTCTGCCATAAATCCACAAAATTGGATTTTGTGGGCATGATTTCTGTGGGCTGGTGGTTTTCATTTTCACACAAGTTATGAATGTTTCTCTTGAATTATAGAATCTTTTGATAAGCAATCATAGTTTATCAGAAGAATAAAGTGTCTTACAATGGTCACATTAAATAAATGTAAAATCAATATATGTACAGTTTTCTAAAAACCTGGCACCCACTTCCTCGATCGAGGACATACATCATTTGTGCAGTGCATAACTAACAATTATCAGTGCTCCTTGCTGATGTTGAGCTGTGACATTCAGTGGTTGTGGTGATTGATTTTTCACTTATAAGAATGTCTTTTTTGTTTTTTGGTCGATGAAAGTCTTTTCTAATGTTGGTTTGCAATGATAAAATTCTAATGCACAGTGAATTTAAGATACTTTTCTAAAATAACAGTTTAAGAAGATAGTACATTAAGAATTATTACAGAACCTTACCTGTTTCTGACTGAAGAAAGCAGAATTTCTAATCTAATTTTGTATTTTTTATGTGATCTAAATTTAATGTGCCATTAGGATGAGTAAATTAAAAACAATGTACTCAGTATAAAAGATTTATACCCATTTAATCTGTTAACAAAAGAAAAATGAAGTCTTCTTGACACGCAAGAATGCATTTTATGTATCTGCACCTAATGTTTCCTAAAGAGTCTTTTGAAATAGTAATTGGAACACTTGTGCTTTTCAAAAAGCACTGTCAGGTTTTACAGTACCTTCTGAAATTCTGTGATGAACCAGACTGTCAAAGAGAGATTGTGGGAGGAGCTGGTATGTGCAGAAATTGGGAATTATCCAAACTATTGAAACATTCTTGTATTTATATACTTGTAAGAAAAATAATCTTTGTTTTCTTAATAATGAAGAATTCCTTCTGGGCCATTATCAAATTAATTGAACTAATTTATTGAAAGCAAATACTCATTCTTTGAATTAAAAAAAATTTTACTAATTCATTTAGAAATTTTCAGAGCTTTAAATGTTGAAGAATTATTATTTGATGTGGCAAAGTGGATATTTGAACTATTTCTGGTGAATAATGAGGTGACCCTCAGATATCTTGTTGGGTACACATCTTGGCAAACACATCTGTTTTACAGCTTTAGTCAAATTTATAACTGCTGTGTTTTGGTGTAGACCCGTGATACATTTTAAAAATGCTCTTCTCTATATATTTTATTAGTAAAAGTATAATTGAAAATAAGTATTTCAGTGCATATGTTTATGTAAGCTAGCCTTTACCATGGGTTCATCAGTATTGTGAAAATTGAGTAACTGGTATAGAGTGACCTGGTAAAGTGGTTAGTGATGATAAAAACAAAGATCTTTACATAGATAGGCTGTAAATACCTAGGTGAATGCGTCTTTAAAGGACTGTGCTTTTTCTTTCTTTGGTGTATTAGGACTCCTAGATATTAATTATTTATGTTCTGTTTCAAAGATAACCTCTGATATTTGTATTCAGTTTTAAAACCATAATTCTAACAGTTGTTTAAAATGTACTCTATTAACTCAGCAGGTGCTCATTTCTATATTCCATGGCTTTGCAGTGCTTGAGCTCTAAATTTTGAGATACGTTCACACATACATATTTTGTGTGTGTGCGTGTGTGGTTTCAGTTTACTGGCATACATTTTTAGGTAACTTTCTGATAAGTACATACAAGATTTATTATTTAATCTCATATATATAAATATTACCTTAATACATATACTAGAATCAATTTTGTGTAGAGTTCTGGGTTGAAAAATTTTTCTCTCAAAGTTTTGGACATGTTGTTCCCTTTGTCTGACCTTCATTTTTGTACACTTGTCTGAGAACTTTTGTTCTTTCACAAAACCTTTTTAATTTTTTTCTTGTCCTGCCTTGGAGCTCAGACTAATAACAGTAGCAATGACAACAATAAACGGCCCTTGTAATGCAGTTTGCTAAATTATGTCGTGTTTGGTTCTACTTTCATTAATTTTGTCTGGAACACAGTGAGTTCTTTTGATCCATACTCTGAAGTATTGTTTTCATTTCAGGAAAGTTTACTTCAGTTCTGATTTTGATTATTGCTTCAGTTCCATTTGTCTTCATTTCTTCAAAAACACTCGGTAACACTTACACTGGAAGCAATGTGGTGCGGAGGCAAAGAGCAGGGCCCTGTATTCCACCTGCCTGTGTGGCAGTCCCACTCCCCTGTACCATGCTGGGCATAAAGTTTGCCCTCCCAGTACCTCTGCTTCCTCAGCTGAGCAGTGGGCACAGTGGGAGTCCTGCATGGGAATGTCTCAAGGTGCCAGGTGTATGGTGAGCTCTTGGCCTAGATTAACCATTTTTATTGCTAACCATTCATTTCTTAACTGGCCTCTTCCCTCCCTGTGTTATTATACCTAAACTTTTTAAAGTAAGAGGGTGAATGAATAAACACTATTCATGCTTCCTCTCTTTCCTAAAATATATAGGTTGTAAGAAAATTGGTCATATTGTGTGGCATACATGCCCCCCCGCCACCACATGTGCTTTGCTTTCTTATAATTTTTATCCTCTCATTTTTTGTAATCAGGGAGAGTTCTTGTTTGTTCCCTTTGCTGATTTGCTTTTCTTCCAGTGTCAAGTTTACTCTGTGGAGTAGAGTTTTATTCCATTTTGCGTTTTTAATATTCCCGAGATCTTTCCCTCCCAGTTCTGTTTTCATATCAGCCTGATAGATATTTAGTTTTTTAAATTACAACTTCTTATATGTCTTAAGAGTGTCAGGCTTATGGCCTAATGGTTCAGAGTGAAACTACCTGCCACTGTGTTTTAGCTGCATGATGCCAACTAAGTCATTCATATCTCCCTGTGCCTCAATCTATTCCCAGCTCTGTAAAATGGAGTTAATAATAGTACCTACCTCATTGATTATCAGGAGGAATAAATGAGTTAATATATGTAAATTGTTTGGAAAGTACCTGGAGCAAAGGAAACAGGTAGTAATTATTAGCTGTCGTCATCCTTGTCATTGTCATCACCATCAGTGACATCATTCTGTCTTTCTGCACCAGATTCATGAAGGTCTTATCTTCTTATTCAGGTTGCCAAAGAGTTTTCTAGTTTTTCTTTCTTTTCTGGTTACTATTAGAACGTTTTTAAAAACATGGTTTTCTCCCTCCAAGTAGTTGGAATTTTTTTCTGTAGTGTTCTTTTTATAGCTGTTGTGTGTGTTTTTGTTGCTTGTTTATTCATTTCAGAACAAGAAGAGCTCTTTCTAAACCTCGGTTAGCAAAGAGATTCATGTCTCACTGATCTTGGCCATGCATGTTATCATTTTGGGTGTTGTAGAATCACTTCTTAGCTCCACACAGGGGCCCCGTTAATGAGCTCAGTTTCCTCTTGCCAAAGGTAATCAGTTAAGGCAGCTGCCCCAGAGTGAAGTGGGAGCCTCTGTTATCATCTGTCCCTGCTCTCTGACACTCTACATGGGTGGATAATATGAAAACCAGCCATTTCCCCTCTGTTACCACCCTTCAGCTACCTCCCTCAATATAATGACAGTTTTCATGTTCATCCCTGTTCTAATTGTTGACCTGTTGTTACTGGGAAGCTGGGGTTTGAGGGAGACTGTTACAAGGGAAGTACCAGTTGGCAGGGTTGTCTGACCCTTTGGCCACGTCACTCAGTCACTCTGTGTCAGATGGTTTGTCACCTAATTCTGTTGGCAAATACATAGAAATGAAGTTGGCAAATACATAGGATTCTGTGCTAAAGTGGAGAATACATGCCTTCCTCCTTGTTTCATGAGGGTGGCTATTCTTTACTGCAGGCAGTAAACTACATATCACATGCCTTCTGTGGTCCTTATCATCCGTCTCTATGGTTTTGTAGTTAATGAGAAATCCTGTAGGATTTTGCGGTAGTCTTGACTATAAGGTCAATTTTTCTGAATTTTCTGTTTTTCTTCATTAGGTATTTTGGTGACAAATTGGAAGAGGTTTTTAGGGTTACTCTAGGGGATATCATTTCCAAAAGATTCCCCTTTATTTTAACCTTTATATGATTCTTTGATGAGGTCTTCCTAAAAGCTCTCTAGGCTGTCACTCAATGGAATCTTTTCACAGATGAGTACGATATTCACAGGAAATAAGACCAAATAAGTAAGAAGGAGAGAGAGGAAATGGATGACAATTATTTTGGATTTCATTAGTTTTAGTAATATAACTGTGACCAGCTAGTTTGGGCTGTCGCGTAAGTGAAATAAACCGAAACATCGAAGGTTTTACAAATTACTCTCTTGTACTGATAAAGTTTCTGAGATCTGTCTTGTGAAGTTACATTGTTTTGTTTTGTTTTTATCCTGAAGGAGAAGATAAGGACAATTAAGGAACATGTTATTTAGTTAAACACAGTAATGGAGACTGACCTAAGAGCCCTAGTCTTGCTTTGCCACCTTCAGGGGATGCTCTCCTGGCCCTGCTGTGGGTGTGACTGGAGAATTTTTGCTTCTGACTAGTTCTCATGGGTAGTGATGAGTGTCAGCCTCTTTGCTAAGAACTTCTTTGATTTGCTGTCTTTTCTTCAATATGGATTCATAATTTTTAAAGGAACATTTATCCCTCACAATTTATAATTTAATTTTTACCATTAGATTTACAATCCTAATAATTACCTTCTCATTTACTGATACCTTAGTCTTTTTCAACAAGCTTATACATCATTTGCTTATATCTCAAATACTTTTCCCTGCAATGAACATCACTTAACTTTTATTCTTAAAATCACTTTTTCCTTGCTGTAGACAGAAGGAAGTTTATCCTTTTAAGTCTAATATTTGTCTTCAATTTGGCAAATGTTTGCTATTTTTGAATGTTCTTTTCCTATTTCACTTTTCTTACACTTTATGTAGAAAGATACATTTCTTATTTGCAAAATTTAGGCTATCTCACATAATGACAGTGAAGAGAAAAATACAACTGGTAAGGCTTTTCTTGCTTTTGATGATCTTAGACAAGTCATTTATTTTTCTGCAGAATTGTCTGTTGAACAGGCATGGTGGTGTTTGTTTTCATACCTACCAGTGTTACTATCAGGACCAGATGAGGTAGAGCGGAAGTTTCAGTGCTGGTTCCATCCTGTCAGTCACAGACCCTAAAAAATACAGTTTCACCCCACCAGAAGTTTTAATTTATCTAGGTTGGAGTCTAGGCATCAGTAACTGTGCAGTGCAGGCAGGTTTCAGAACTGCTGAGGTAAAGCATGTAGAAGCATTTAGAGATATGTTAGTGATAGTAATACAAGATTTGACACAGGAACATGTTGTCACATTGTTGTACAGAAGGGAAATAGCTTGTGTTGGAAGAATTTAAACTTTCTAGTTCGGCATGAGTTTCAACTGAGGTAACTTCAGTAAGTTGATCGCTTATTGGTTTACTCTCTTAAGATTCAGATGATATAGTACCGCCCTTACTTTTACCCAGTTTTCTTGGATTTGGGGGACTGATCAGGTTAAATTTCACTTGGGTAAAGTAAAACTCTGAGTACAGTGCTTTTCTTTCCTACCTCTTAATCACCATTTTATAAGAAGTCTGTTGCCTCTTATACTTATAAATTTATATAAAAGTAGTGATTCGATACCTCTAAACAATGAGAAGCAAGGTGGAGGTGGGTATACATGCATTGTCATGTTAAGAGTACATTCCAACAGACTACGTCAGGGTAAATCAGATTCCTTCTGTTACATTGTATCATGTGCTGTTCTTGGAACCCAAATAACATATTTGGTACAAGGGTTAAAATCAGTAGTCACAAAATGAATGGATGAGCCTATAGATTTTAGCTTTTAATGAGTAGATTTGTCTCCAAAAATTATAACATGAGTAAATTTTCCTCTTTGAGCTTGCAACAATGAACCAGTCACATCTCACCAAGATTAAAACAAAAAGAAATCCAAAGTTAGTAGTTTTATATCTACTTAATAAATTGAATTAGTAATTAAAAACTTTTCACAAATAATCCATTAGATTCAGATGGCATCGCTAATGAATTCTTAACAGAATTTAAAGAAGAAATAATACCACTTCTCTAGAGACTAGAGAAACAAAAAAACACATTGCAAGTGTCGGGAAATAGTTCTAAGTGGCCCTAAGAGATTCAAGTGTTTGAGGGCTTCTAGAATTCTTAGGCACTGCTAGTGAGAGTGCAAATTGATCAAAGTTATTTTGTAAAATAGTTTGTCTGTCTGATAAATGTGAACAGATGCATAACTTCTGACTCAACAATTTCATTCCTAGTTATATAAATGTGTATATAAGTGCACCAAAAGATTTGCAGTGTTCATTGTTTCATTACCGTAATAGCCCCAATCTGGAAACAACCCAGGTGATCAATGGTATATGGGTGATATGTAAATTTCGTACATTGAAATACACAGCAGTGGAAAAAATCAGCTACTGCTATATACAACAGAATGGGAAAATCTCACAAAGAAAATGCCGAGCAAGAGAAGCCAATGAAATAGCATATGATTTCGTTTATATAAAATTTAAACACCACTGCATCTTATCTATGGTGATCAATTTCAGAGTAACAGTTAGTTTGTGACTGGGAAGGGACACGAAGGGGCTCCTTGGGTTCTCTTTCTTGGTCCGGGTGGTAGTTGCAGGGGTGTGTTCATCTCATAAAGTTTGTGAAGCTGTAAATTTATAATTTGTACCCCTTACAATATGTGCTATTTATTTTTTAAGTAAACAACTCAGAAAATAGATTAAGTATGAATAAAGTAGCCTGGAACAACTGTAAGGAAGGCACTGATAAGTAGAAACTTAAATCATACATTTATACACTCAATATATTCAGCATAAGATTGTAAATGAAGTGCAGTTCACCTAATCTTTATATGACTAAAAAAAGAAGCTCCCTTTTCCTTTAAGGGAAGGAAAAGAATTCCTTTAGGGATATCCTATGGGAAGCTCATAAAAGAGTACTAATAATCTATTCATATATGCTTTATTTTTAAAAGTTGGCATCATTTAATTAAAAAAATGTGTGGTGAGTAAAGGGCACTCTATCCATAAGATGCTTTAAAAAGCTTAATTGCAGTAGAGTACTCTTACCCTATTAGAATTGTTTCCATTGGATATGTGATAGAGGTCACAAAAGCCCTAGATTATTAAATGTTTTACTTTATTTTTTTGAAAGTGTGTGTTCTCTTGATTCAGCAGCCTTCTTTGTTGCTCTCATGGTGAAATGACATGATCTGTTTTCCTTTTAGGTGCAAGTGTTTGGACTGTATTCTGGAGAAGAATTTCATGATACTTTTGACTGTCCTATTAAAGTAAGTATTCAGTAAGTTTTAATTTTTCTAAGGGTATTCTCAGGGAAGGCCATAAGGATTTTAATATTTTGAGTACTACCAATTTTCTGTTAATTTTACCAGAACACATCTATTAAACATGGTGCACTGGAGACTGTTTGATGCTTTAAAGGAGCATAGGATGTATGTTATGTGATTGTGATCTCAGTTTATCCTCAGGAATAGTCTTGTAGTGAGTGCAATGGTACACACACACACACACACACACACACACACACACACAGAGTCTGTGATAAATGACTCAAGTTGGTAAAACAATATTAAGGAGTCCAAAACTGAGAAGTTTCTTTTAGCTGTTCTTGTTAGTGACAGCTTTAAATGGAGTGATGTTTGGGCTTTAGTAAATGGACAGGGCAGATGGAGAAGTTGGCTTTCCATGTCACTGTAATAGAAATGGAGAGGCTAGAAAGTTCATGTTGTGTTGAGGACATGGCAAATAGTCTAGTTTAAATGGTGCATAAAACACCAACTTGGCAGGATTGCTGTACCCGCAGATGGGGCTGTCTTTATTTTTAGGCTAAGATATTTGGACTCTATCTGATAGAAAAGGGGAAATTACTGAGTAAGAGAAAAGAAGTGACATAAACTGAGCTAAGCTTAAGGAAAACTAATATGGCAACTATATATAGTGTAGATTGGGGGGCTGATAACCACAAGGCAAGAAGACCAGTTTTAGATAACAGTTATGTTAGTTAAAGTGATTATTGCAGTTGTGAAAGGAAGAGGTCATTTATTGTTTTCACTTGTTTATTCTAACATTTATGGATTGACAGGTAAAGGGGAGATAAGATCAGATCGTGTTTTAGAAAGTCAAATCTATCAGAATTAGAGGGTGATTTAAGGAGGAAAGTATCTCTGTGGTTAGAGCATCCCGCTATGCCAAGGTTGTGGGTTTGATCTCTGATCAGGGCACATACAAGAAGCAACTAACGAATGCGTGAGTAAGTGGACCAACAAAACTGATGTTTCTCTCTCTCTTTCTCTCCCCCTCCTCTAAAATCAATAAATGAAAAAAATTTTTTTAAAAAAGAGCAATAGTGAATGTAAGCATACCTCAGAGATATGTAGGCTTCAGCTGTAGACCACCACAATAAAGCAAGTTTGGTAATAAAGAAAGCCATGATCTTTTTTCTAGTGAGGGTCTTGAGTTCAGTTTCTAAAAAATACAATACCTGTGAAGTGCAATAAAATGCCCATAGTCAAGATGGAGTAAAAGAAATGAATTTGGAAAGCCTTTGGGAGGTAGACCTAACAAGCCTTAGTGATGGATTTGAGGAGGGCGATGAAAGATGAAGGAGGTGAGGGTAAATCTAGGTACTTGCCTTGGCATTGGTGTGGGAATGCCATCTTTCAATAAAGGGTGATTTGAGTAAGGATGTTGCTGATTGGATTTTGAATTTAGATAACTGTAATATTTTAGAGAGGTTTTGGAAACAGGAGTGTGGAGCTCAGGATGGGGATTGATCCTAAAAACACGAAGTTGATAACCACACAGTAAGATGAAACCACTTTTAAAGATATCTAGTAATTCTAGAAATCTGGATGATGAAATTAGTCAGGTAGTGGGGTGTGAGGGGTGGTGAAAGACGGCAAGGGATCTAGGAAGAATCAGTTAGAAGGAAGGGAGGAGACCCAGAAGAGCGGTGTCAGGAAGCCAAAGGAGAGAAGGTTTCCAGAAGGAAACAGTGGGTAGCAGTGTTGTATGGAAGGCAATGTGGAGATTACATGAGGTGAGAATGGAGACAGGGCATTTTATTTGGTAATTATGAAGTCATTGGTGGCCCTAGTGTGAGGACAGTTTCAAGAGTAAGAGGATCACCATATATTACAAAGTAAATTCATGATAAAGAAGTAGAAATAACTAGTATAGACTCTTTTAAGAAATTTTGTAGCGAAGAAGAGAGATCATCTGGTGGGCGGAGAGAGGGCAGTGTCCAGAGAAGATTTCGGCAGATCATGTTTTGGTAGATGGTAAAAAAACCAGTAGCAGGGTAACATTGAAAACAAAAGAAAGGGAATGCTTAGTGGAGCAGCCAGAAGGAATGGGATCAACCATGTAGGGCGGGAGAATAGCCTTGGGAAAGAGTCCTGCAGCCTCTGCCTGTGAGCCAGGCATGAAGGAGGTGAGCCAAGCCCAACTATTGCTAAGTCGCGGGGTGAAGGAGCAGTAGTTCAGGACAGCAACCCAGATGGCCTTGTTTTTGTAGAGCTGAAGAGGGGAGCGGTAAGATGATGTGATTCAGTTGCATGGAGGATGTCTGGAATAATAGTTGCTATCTAGGGTTACGGTATTACAAGAGCACTAAAAGAACTCTTACGAGAGGTTTGAAGAATGTGTAACAACAGAGTGGATACATGGTATCATTGGTATCTAGGGTGGATTAGAAAAGCGTTGAAGGGAAGAAGGGCTAACCTGGGAGGGAGGAATGGTTAGAGAAACAGGGTGTCATGCCACAAGCCCTAAAATGACAGTGTAGGAAGAGGAATTTATTCCGTCAGAAAACGGAAATTAATAAGAACATAAAATGTATTTAGTTGAAGGTCTATGAAAGAATAATTGCGTGGATTTTTTTAATGCCTAGAAATATGCTATATGTTAACTTAGGGAAAGAACAAAATGTATTGGTGATTACATGGGTTTGGGGATAAAATAATATGGAGGCAGAGTACATGCAGGCTTACAGCAACAGAAGGAGGACCCATGAGACAGTCTGGCACTGAGTGGTGTCACTAGACCTTCAGAAAACCACTGGCAAATGAAGCGGAAAGTGACGAGGGGTGGAGCAGCCTAGGGAGAAACCTGCGTAAGGGGTTGAGAAGAGATTGGCTAAGTGGAAAGCGAATGAGAATCAGGGGGACAGGAACTGAGGCTGGAGGTTAAAAGGGAAGTCCTGAGTGGTTAGCTCCATAACTCTTGGGTCCTACCTGACCCAGTGTCCATGAGGCTGCATTGCACTACCTGTTCCACTTGGTGCCTTCAATCATTGGAAGACATCCTGGACAAGGAAGGAGCTAGTTGGGTTCTTTCTCTGGGATCCTTCTATGAATTATATTCAGTTGCAAATATTTGTGACATCTTGCTGTTTGATTGGCCTACTTTGCAGTCTGTAAGGAGGGAGTGCCCTCTCAGAGAGTCCTCACTCAGCCAAAACTAGAACTAGTTCACTCTCATCTTTTAACCGTGGCCTGGCTTCATATCAGAAATCTTTTCACGCAATAGGAAAACTCAGACATCCTCAGTTGTTACAGAATATTACCTGAATAGATTACTTCCTACCATCATATAAGGATAATTTTGAGATCATGCTGCCTGTAATGTATAAAGAGTTTTTATGCTGTGCCTGAACCATGATTCCTAAACTAGTGTTGGGTCCTTGTTCCCTTTTAGATCATCGCTGTGCATCCGCATTTTGTGAAATCCAGCTGCAAGCAGTTTGTGACTGGAGGGAAGAAGGTAAACACTATTTGCCATCACGTGCAGTCTTTGAGAGGGGTTGGGTTTGCTCTTTAATTTATCCTTAATATTTTTAATGTTTGACTATTCATTAGGAGATATTTTGAGAAATGAGAATGTAACCCTAAGACCATTATCGCGTGCGGGAGGTGTGGCCCCAGTGTTTCTCGCTGACATTCCTTTGGAGTAGCTTCAGAGCAAGACAGAAGGGGACGGGTTGTTTGTTACTTACACTACCTTCTAACACTCAAATATTGTCTCTCCCACAAAAAAAGAGGTAGTATTCAAAAACAATAAAAGAGCAATTCAACTAGTGTTTTTTTTTCCCTTTGTAGAAAATCTCTTATAGGCCTTAATAAAGTTTTAGAACAATTCTGGGTATTTTTTACTGATATGTTCCTGGCATACTTTATTATCTCAATGTGATTTTTAAGAGAGTAAAATAATCCTTTTGTGCATGTACATGTTTGTTTATAGATATAGTAAATTGCAAAACAGTATTTCTACTTGTAGAAGGTTGTTAGTTTTTTTCTATTTTTATGAACCAGTGATATATTTAAAACCATTTTTTTAAAATCCTTACCCAAGGGCATGCCTATTGATTTTAGAGAAGGGGAGGGAGGGAGAAAGAGAGGGACAGACACATCCATGTGAGAGAGAAAGATCTATTGGTTGCGGGATGACACCCAGCCAACTGAGCCACACTGGCCAGGGCTAATGCCATTTTAATAACAAAATGCTACTTCTGTGCTGAAACTTTGAATATTATTTCATATTCAGCTTAGAGCAGTGAAAGGAGGTGGTCTGTGGTTACTTCTGTGGCAGTGTATAGCTATGGAATGGCTACTTAGATGCCCAGATATCAAGTGGTTTCGAATGGCTTATGATAGTCACCTGTCTTTTTCCCTTGTTCTGCTGCTTTGCAGAATGATAGTGTTACCAAGCAAGGGGCAGCTGCCTGATGCACATAGGAGCCAAAACTATGCCATTGGCTTTGTCATAGTCAGAGGCTTTTTATTGCTGAGCTGACCCCCTAAAGACAGGAGGCACCACTCAAACCTGTATCTCCAATCTGGGGTCTGGACAGATGTTAAGGTTAAGGGAGAATAGGGTGGCATGTGCTCGTGCTGGGGAGCAAGTTTTGATTAGAGGGTTTTGAAACTGTGCCAGTTATGGTTTGGGGTTGATGGGCAAGAGAAAACACAAAGAAATTGATTGGTCAGTCCTAAATTTGTCCATATTTCATCTAGGCACCGCGTCATCATTATTGAAGGGCTTCTTGCTTCCTTAAGGACTCTGGTGGCCACACTTCTGTCGCTAGACTAGAGTTTCGTAGACTGAAGAGTCTTGTTTTTAGGTTTATCGTAATGACTGGGGTGAGACATGCACAGTATCCTTGTAAAATAATTCAAAGATCGTATTTATTACCAATTTGCTTTAAGGGAGCAGAATCAGTGTGCTGTTTCAATAAGGCAGTAAAGCATACTGGTCATTACCGTACCCAGCATTTTTCAAGCACTGGTTTTAGTTCATTGTCATGGTTGAGTGATAGGTTCTGTAGAATCTGATTCAGTTTCACAGCTTGAGCCACGATTGCACCAGCTCTGATTCTGGTTGAGAGCTAGCCAGTTTCTTTCCTCCCCCCTCTCAGCCCTCTGTTATCTTTGGGCTTAAGTCTCATTAGCCTCATATAATAATGTCTGTGGGATTAATCAGTGGGAACTGCAGATTTAATCAAGCATTCTCTGGCTTAAATGTGCAGTTGATTTACTCCCGAAAAAAAATAAATAACTACCGTACTTGTTTTTGTTAACCTCGAGAAGGAGTAGATTTAAAATTCCTCTTGTTTAAGTATTTTTTGCTGAACTCTTTTCAAGTAGGACATGTTATGTGAGATCTAACATAAATTCATTTAGCTGTACTTTAAAGTCATGCATTTTTTAATTTAAAACTCAGTAGGGACTAAGAATGCTGAGCCATTTTTTTTAAAGTGGCTTTTATTATCTCACAAAAATACAAAATTCAAAAATTAAAGCATGGTTTGCCTTGCATGGTTCTGGCTCAGGATCCTTCATGAGGTTTCAGTCCAGATTTTGGCCGGGGCTGCAGTTATCTGAAGGCCTGATTGGGGCAGGAGAATCTGATTCTAAGGTATCTGCTGTCTTTTTAATAATAATCTTCATAAAATATTAATAACTTAAAATATTTATAAATCACTGTGTTTTAAGTATTTCCCTAGTGTGGGACACAGTTTTGAGTTCTAGTTCCCAATTTCAGGAGTTAGAGATTTTACAGTTGTGCCCTATTTCTAAAATGAAAGAACATATTAGAGATATTAGGAGTAGTGATGTCCAAGGGGAAGATTCAAACTCTGAAGGTGAGTTTTTTCTGTGTTGGTTTGTATTCTTAATAATCAGCTTATTAGTGGAGTTTAATGGTTACTTTTATCCTGTGAAGAATATGTAGAGTCTCATCAAGTTTGCCACAGTTTTGCTACATAAATGTCTTGTCAACCTGCACATGTACCTGGGTTAACTGTGCCAATAACATAGCCTTCATTCTTCTACTTTAGCATCTGATACCATTTATAGACATCTGTAGAAAGGACTGTGTGAATGTAGCTGTTTGGTCCAGAGCTCATTGAATAGGTAAATGAACATTGTGTAAACAATAGAGAAGTCCATCATCCAAGTATAGTTCATCATCCTGTGGAAAGAAGTTGGAATTTATACAAAGATACACATTCTGATAAGCAAGCAGTACAATAAATAGAATTCACTGAATGCTGGAACCATCAAGAAAATGATTTGTGGTTCATCTCTTTGGTTATCGTTGACTGCTTGACAAGTTTTTCTGTGTTCAGTGTCTATGAGAGAGCGTTCTCACATCTTCTTTTTCCTTATTCAGTTCTCCAGAAATGCACCCATAGACATTTCTTTCCAACCACAAAAAGGTGTTTAATTAAGCGTATACAAAAATAAAAAGTTCAAATCATCTGGTGAAAACTTTTTAAAAAATGATGTTATTAAGGTGGAATTTCTAATTAAAATAATTTAAGAGAAAAAACACACTACACATTTTGTGTTTTGTGTAAAGGACTTAGTATATTGGTCATGATAAAAGTATATCTGATATTTTGAAGTAAACAGTCATGTGGTGTTAGGTCACCTTTTTTAGATTTTTAATAGTTTCACTGATATATAATTTGCATACAAAAAAGTTTATCAGTTTAAAGTGTAGAGTTCAATGGTTTTAAGTATATTTAGTTGTACTGTCATCACCATAATGTAATTTTAGAACATTTTCCTCATCCAGGATAGAAACCTTGTACCCATTAACTTCATTCGCCATCCCTTCTTTCCCTTCTCAGCCCTAGCCAACCACTAGTCTACTTCATTTCTATATAAGTTTGTTCATTCTGGATATTTCATATAAATTATGGATATTTTGTGTAAATAGACTCATGTAGTGCTTAGCTTTCTTATCTGGCTTCTTTCATTCATTTTCTAGGTATATCCATATTGTAGCTTGTTTCAGTACTTTATTCTTTTTTATGGCCAAATAATATTTCATTGTATGGATATATCACATTTTAGTTAGTCATTTATCAGTTGATATACATTTGGGTTGTTGCCCCCTTTTGCCTATTGGGAACAATGCTGCTGTGAACATTCATGTACAGCTTTTTGTGTGGCCATGTAGTTTCATTCTTCTTGGGTATAGATTATGTAAATTATTGTATTATGTGGTAACTCTATGCTGAACACTTTGAGGAGTTGTCAAACTGTTTTTGAAAGTGACCACACCATTTTACATTCTCACTAGCAATGTGCGAGGGTTAATTCTCCACATTATCACTAACGCTCAATTTTATCTGTCTTCGATTATAGTCATCTGTTGGGTGTGAAATCGTATGTCATTGTTGTTTTGATTTCCCTTTTCCTAACAGCTAATAATGTTGAGCATCTTTTCATGTACTTATTGACTATTTGCATATTTTTTAAATGTTAATTTGAATTTTTTGCCCATTTTTTGATTGAGTTAATTGTCTTTCTATTATACAGTTGTATATTTTCTTTATATATTCTCAGTACATGTTCCTTATCTACATATGATTTGTAAATATTTTCTCCCAATATGTGAGTTGTCTTTTTACTTTACTGATATGATATTTGAAGTACAAAGTTTTTAATTTTGATGCAGTCCCATTTAATTTGTTTTTCTTTTGACATGTGGTTTTGGTATTATATTTAAGAAGTCATTGCCTAATCCAAGATCATGAGGACTCATGCCTGTGTTTTCTTTTAAGAGTTTTATAGTATCAACTCTTAAATTTTGCTCTAGATTCCACCCTGAGTTAAGTTTTGTGTATGGTGTAACGAAGGGGTCCATATTCAGTCTTTTCCATATGGATGTCCAGTTGTCCTGGGACCATTTGTTGAAAAGACTTTTTTCACCATTGTCTTGGCCCCTTTGTCAAAAAACAGTTAACCATAAATTTCCGAACTTTCAGTTCTAATGATCTGTATATCTTTTCTTGTACCAGTATCCTGTTTAGGTTTTAGAGCCACTAATTTTGCTATAATTACTTAGAGTTGACAAACAAATGCACTGCTCTTCAGGCATTTTGATTTTGAGTTCTTTCCCTTTACAAAGCCATAATTTCTTCTACTTATGTTAGGTGTGTAAGAAACACTGATATGTAAATGTGGCCTTTGTTCAGAAACTTGAAACATACAAACTATTGATTGATTTCTTTGGATTCCTTAAAGTTTTTTATGTAAAAACTTTACATAAAAAGTATTTAGTTGTAAAAAGTAGTGTATATTGAATAAACTATAGTGACCTCTTTGTATACAGTTAAATATCCAGAGATTTCCAAAATGTGCACCAGTTTGGTGTGGTTTGCTGAAGTATCCAGACAGTTCTTCCTTCTGTATGTGTATGCGCTTATAAAGATTACTCAAACTGTACAGTATTGTCATTAGTATGTTTCATTTGTTTTAAAATAGATTTATTTAGTTGAAGTTATTTTAGGAAATAGATTTCTAATTTAATTAAGGAGTGTATCTTTGATTTTAAAAACTAAGAAAAAGGTTTTTAATGAAGAAAGGGGTACTAATGTAAAATGATTATTTTCATCTTGAACTGTTAGCACATTTTTAAGAAGTGTTGTTTTTGATTTTTTTTTTTACATAACCAAGTTATGATATATTATACCTTTGAAAAATGAGAAAAACAAGATTTACATTGGCCCAGTCACAATACTGCTCATTCCAACTGTACTTTTCATCTAGTGTCATAAACTAGCAGAACAAGTTTGAAGAGTCCAACATTTAGCAAATGATGATAGCCTTGCAATAATTATATATTGTAGATAATAAGACCTCTCTTGTTTAGAACAGATGGCAGACCATGGGTAGAAAAGAAAGTAAAGATAAATATCATGTAACTGAGAGGTTATGACCTTCTACCTTTAAGAAATCAATCTTCAAAAAAAAAAATACTGGAGTAAAGACTAGCCAGATGAAGGTGTAATGTGGAATAAAGGCATTCCTAACCCGAAGAACACTGATCGTCCCTAGACTGACAGCCAAATGAATCTTGGAATTATATGCCAACTTCTGTAAACATTGGTGAAAGTTGCACGGAAAGTAGAGTAGTGAAATAGGAAAAATAAAAGTCCCACAATGAGAAAGTCATGCTGTTACTTCATAAGATTATTTGAAAGAGATGTCTAACTTAATATTTTACTTGTTTTGACTCTATTAAAAATTTCGATTCCTTAAAAGCATTTTTTAAAATAATTAGAACATACATTTCAGAATAGCCCTGCAAAACAGTAATGTAGGAGAAAAAACTTGATACTGTAGTTTGATACATTTGTTGATATTTCCTTTAAAAGTTTCAGCTTCTTAGGTCTTTAGAGATAACTCCTTATCCACCAGGGACTAAGAAGAAGAGGCTATAGTTCTGTCTGGCATAAACTTTTATTTTAGGTTTTCAAGGTAACTTCTTAGTAGTTGAATACCATAGCTAGATTTATGGACTCCCATCTGACACATGAGCATATAAAAAGCTTATTCTAAATTCTGTTTTGTTTCTATGTTGGGGGAAAAAAAAAGGAAAAGAAAAAGCATATCTCTTAAAAGTGCCATTGGAGAGAGCTTTCAAACATGTGAACTAATGGATTTTTTTTTTAAAGTGTAACCTCCTTGTATAGCAAGAATTCTAATACATGAGCATAGCAGTGAGGTTTCTGTTTTAGAAATAAGTTTGCCAAGTAGATCTTTTCTGGATATTTTTTAATTGCTCAACTTTCTCTGTCAGCAGGTAAATTTAAGCTTCCTGCAACCTTTACCTTTGAACTTTGAAATACACTTCATAATAACTGGTTCTACTGCTTCGGCAAATTATTAAATTGTCACAGTGCTGTTTGCAGCAGAGTTCATTTTTAGATATGAGATAGTCAGCTGTTTGGTGTTGTGGTGAGATAGAATGAGGGGGCCTGGCCATAGGACAGGTTGCTTTATAAGCTGGAAAATGTCACTCAAGCAAATGAGGAAAGGACCTAAGTGAATGAAATGAGGAAAAGCATCTCACACATCAGGGCTGAAGGCTTGTGGCAAATTTTCCCTGAAGGACAGAGGTGGTAGCATCAACAAGCTCCTATAAGTTTCCGATGGTGATTTGCAACAGCAAATTGCATTTTGAATCATTTTTTGGAAGAGGATTTAATAGAGCAGCTTTTTGTAATAGTTCAGTCTTCTTAGACTTCAGACGGTTCATCGAACCACTGTGAGCTCTAAATACGGAAATGTAGACGAGTTTTTTATGTGTTTGCTTATCTTCTGATCAGATTAGAACTCAGGTTCTTAGGGTCAGAAGGGGTTTGACATCAGTTATGACTCTTGGTCTGCTGTCCCAAGTGGATCTCCTGGATGATATTTCTACAAGCGGTCAGATGCTTGATTTTAGGCAGCCTTCAGTACACAAAATTTTCTCACACATTACTCCGTAGGCAACTGTCAGTTTTATGTCCTAGTGGTTGCATGTTGAACCATTGTAAATAAATACCTGTTGAGAATAGAAGCCTTTTTTCTTTAATGAGTTCAACTAACTTTTTCATATATAATTGTCTCCATGTGGATTGCAGCATCCCCCTGAATTCTGATGTTAAGCCTACTGTCTGTCTTCCTAGAACAATCAAACTATGTTTGCTCCTATGGAAAATATTTTCTTTTGAATGTTGAGAATGCTGTTTGTTCTTAAATATTTTGAATAGGGAATGACTATGCAAAAATCGTTGCCTAGTTCAGAATGCTTATGTTTTCTTGGGTTTAATACCTGTTGACTGTCATTAACACTGGGTAGTTATCTCTCTATCTCTCTTTCTCATAACAAGGCTCTATTAACTACTGTTACTAACTTTGAGAGATTTTTTTCCTTCTTTTCTTTCTTTTCTTTATTTAAAGATAAGACCATATAAAGCAAGGGGTCATAATTTCAGTCACTGTTAAGTTGGCAATACAAAGTAAATCACATTCATTTCTCTGGAATCTTTGGCTTCTTAAAGACAGTTTTGGGTCTATGAATACATAGCATCTCAATTTCAAGAATGGCAGTGCATTTCGGAAAGCAGACTGGTAGAATGCTATTGCTGGAAAGCAGTTAGTAATACAGTTAATCATAATGGTGATTTGTAGGAAAATGAGTGTTTCAAATCTTTTGAGAAGGAAAAATGTGTGTGTATGTATGTATGTATGTATCACTATGGGGTAATTTTATAATCTTTTGTCATAAAGCATTTTAGATTTTCTCCCCTGTTGTTCGTTTCCTTTCAATTTTTAATTCAGTTTCAGCCAGTATTCTTCTTTGATGTGTGTGTAACAGTGAAAATTGGAACAAACAAAATGTCTAAAAATAGTGAAATAGCTGTGTCTTGACCTGCAACCAAAGATCACCAGGAACACACTAATGGGTTGTGAGGATGAGGGTGTTAGAAAGAAGTTATTACAGGATTTGTGTTGGTACAAGGTGATTTGAATAGTCATTCACTATTCAAAATATTTAAGAACAAACACAGCATTCTCAACATGCAAAGGAAAAAGGGCTTTGCTCTAGATTGACTGTCAGGAAGCAAGAATAATTCTGTCATTGGATATTTTAATAAATCTTATCTAGAAGGAGGAAAGACTAAATGAAGGCTAAAAATGGAATTGGTGAAGGAGAAGTAATCACTCATGTCAGCCTGGTTAGGGGGATGCTTGGTCATTCATGTGGCTTGGAAAACATTTCTGTTTTGTCCGCATTGAGACATTTGTTTCTGATGTTATGGAGTGGAGTTGTGTTTGTCCTGGTCCTTCATGGTCATGAGGCCTTGTCTGATGCTGGTGTTCTGTGAAATTACACTCATCTGAAAAACGCCAGGGCCTAGTGGTTAGTGCCAGGCCAGTCCTGGATGTCAACTTTTCTTTTTCTCAGTTGGAACAAGTTAGATCCCCTGCATTAGCTAGATTGCTTCCAGTGAGGTATGTACTTAAAAAAAATATGTATGGTCAGATTTTATTTTATTTTGTTTGGTAGATATATGATTATGTCTGTAGCAATATTTATGGAATGCTTCACAGCAAATGGTTAACAATATTATTATTATATTATTAATAGTGCCTGGAAAGCATTAAGAGTGTTCTTTCTGGTCTTCATTGCCTTTTATTTTCTGCATTTTTATATTCTTTTATTATTGCTTTTATAATAAAAGCAATAATAAAAGAATATATAAAGTAATCTCAACTCTTTGGATCTCTTTTTAACTTAACATTATTAATCAAATGAAACTCCCAACATTATTGAAGTCTTTTCTTAGCTCCAATATTCTTTAATGGTGCTGTAATAGTCCATCCTGTGAGTCTGTTTAATTTTCTTAACCATTCTCATATTATTGAACCTTCAGGTTGTATCCAGTATTTGGTTAATAAATAAAGCTGCAAAGAAGCTAGAAATCTTTGGGCATGAACTTTTGTCTATGCTTCTGAATGTTGTTTTGCACTGATTCCTAGTTTGGGAATTATTGAATCAAGGATTATGGTAACTTTTTAGACATTTGATATATACTGCAAAGTAAAATTGCATTCCAGAACACATAATAATTTTACAGTAGGTGTGTGTGAGCAGACCTGTTTTACCACATCCTATTTGCCAATTTAATACACAAAGATAGTTCACCGTTCTATTTAGTAACTTTGCATTATTAGTGAGTTTGGACATTTTTACTTATTAGCCACTTACATATCTTCCTTTGTGATTCATCTGCTTGCATGCTTTGCTCGGGGCACCTTTTAATGTTACCATAGAAGCCCAGATAATGAAGACTTGTCCGTTTGATATTTATTGTCAGTTTGAGCACCAATTATTGCTGCTTACTGAATAGCCTGCAGCCTTTTCTCCAATTTTGGCTAAATCTGGAATAATTATTTTTTTCTCCCAGTGAGGCCTTACATAGAAGTCATAATAAGTCTTTAGAGTAGACACTGAAGTGTTTAAAAGAGGATGAATATATTTTACTATACAGACTTGCATCTGCCCAAAACGGCCAGTCCTGCTGCTTCCACAGAGGCTGTTAAGGACAGGCCAGTGCACCCAGTTAAAGGCAGGATTCCTTGACTTGGTTTCTTCTGTAATGTCCTGACCTTTTGTTTTTCTCCTTTTTTTCTTTTCTCTTTTGTTTTCTTTTTTCTTTCCTCCCTTCCTCCCTCCCTTCCTTCCTTCTTTCTCTTTTTGACTAAAGAAAGGTCATGTGTGTGTGTGTATGCACTTAATTTTAGAGAGAGGGGAAGTGGGGGGGAGTAAGAGAGAGACATCAGTTTGTTGTTCCACTTATTGATCCATTAATCGGTTGGTTCTTGTGTGTGCCCTCACCAGGAACTGAACCACAACCTTGTATGTTGGGACGATGCTCTAACCAACCAGCCAGGGCTAAACATTTTGCTTTTCTCTTTTCCTCTTTTTAGAATTTATTTATTTATCCTTAGAGTGAGGGGAAGGCAGGGAGAACGGGAGGTAGAGAAACATTGAACAGTTGCCTCTCACACACACCCTGACCAGGGCCCGGGCCCACAGCCCAGGCCTGTGCCCTGACTGGGAATCGAACTGGCAACCTTCTGCTTTGTGGAATGAAGCCCAACCCACTGAGCTAAACCGGTCAGAGCTTGCTTTTCTTTTACTTAATTGAAGTGCTTGTTCAAATACATAAACCTGTGTGTTCATATGACTTTTTCTGTTAGTCAAGACTTAGCAATTTTGTATTATTTTCATGTCCTCACTGTGCAGAGATCTCACTGCAGTCATCTATGTTTGAGATTATGTATTGTTAAAATTAGAGATATTTGTTCATCACATAGAACATTAATTGAAGTTTAATTACCCAGCAGATGACTTTGTTTTATCTACTTTGCTGCTGAAGGGACCCAACCTTGAACCCTTCAAGGTTGGAACCCAGTGTTCCCTTGAACACTGGGAACTGTAGCCTCAGACAGCTGCAAACTGAAAATTCCGCCCAAGGTGTTTGAGCAAGCAAATCTATTAAGCCTGTGGAGTCCATATAATGGAAATTTTGTTTTGTTTTGGTTTTAGTGGTAAATTGTTTTAAAATGCCCCCTTTATTTCTGAAATCATATTTGTAGTTGTGTTTGCTTATGCAGAAATTGCAGATTGCTAATTTAAGTAGGAGTCTACCTCATATGCTGGCTACAGTTGATTGCTAAACCCATATGGGTGGGCAGGTAAATACATAGATTTATAGCCATCTGTCATCACTGTTTTTTAATATAAAGGAAACTGGTCCTAAGTGGCACTGCTAGTATTTAGCTTCTTTTGTTCACATTGAACCCATAGCTTGGATTTCTTGGTCACTGAGTTGACTGTCCTTATGTTGATACTGAATCTTTTTAAATTTCAAAACATTATCCCATCTATGTAGTTGTCAGAGGATTAGTTAACTTCAAGGGGCTTTCCAGAACCTGTGTGGCATCGTAATTGTGTTTACTCAATATTGCATGGAAGCAAGTGGCCTGTCAAGTGGGTTCTGGAAACCCATCTGCGTATACAGTGGCTTTCTACGGTAGAGTATTTGGCCTATATTTAACTGCTTTGTAAACATGTTAAATTACCTTAAAGGAAAGGAGTTTGAAGGATTTTAACTTGTTCAGAAAATAACCACTGCATTTAAGGCAACAATATATTTGGGAAATTCCCTTTTTCTTCCTACATGTCTTATGTTCTCTCTTGATGGTGTTTGAAGAAGCCATGTGTTTTAAACTTTGGTTCTGAGCCAAAGCTAAGCAGACAAAGACCCTCTCTGTTCACTGGGGTCTTCTTCCAGTCACTCCTGCCACCATCAAGATTGAAGCCTCCTGTGTGCTGTCAGCAGCCAGCTACCATCCCAGGTCATTTTTTTTCATTTGCTTTATTGACTTTTAAAATTTAATTCCTAATCTTGGATTTGTAAATCCTTCTGTGACAAGTCCCCCTCATCATTATTCCCTTTGTATGTTTTTAAGGAGAAAAGTCTTATTTGGCATGTTGTAATTTGCTGGGTTTTGCTTTTATTTCTTTGTTTCTCTATTGTCTTGAGCTCCAGAATCTTCTCTGATCAAGCATTTTATTTTTTGTGGAGTCTTTGTTTCCTCTAAGCCCCTTGGTGCTTCCAGTAGCAATGCACCTGGTGCCTGAGACCTGCCTAAGGCCTTGTACCCCAGGCCACAGTCTTTCCTACTTTCTTCTCTGCCTCTGAGCAAGCAGTGTTGCTGGTGTTTAGGAAACCTGAAGGATTCCAGCGATTTATATACTTGAAAGATCACAAGATGATTAAAAAGAGCCCAGTCATACTCCCCTTCCTCCATCAGGGAATAGTGGGTGATGGGTAATGACAGGTGTTATGCGACTAGAATTGGCAGTTTTATTACAGCCCAATAGGAATCCCACCGCATGTGAGGGAAATTCTGGTTCGTGCATCCTTACACTTTGTAGTGTAGGAAAGAACTAGATAGATTTATCAGCACAAAACATAGAAGAATAAAGTATATTGCTGAAGATGTGAGGGCTCCTATTGAAATATAAGTACTGAGAGTGCTGACTGCCAGGATGTGGATTTATGGGAAATAAAGCCCTAAAATACTTTTCTCCAACAACAACAAAAAAATAGACCTTTTGGAAACAGTTTTTTCTCTCTATGTACTTAGCTCCCATTGAGCTTAAATTGCTCTGAGTATTGTGATAATGACAATTCAGTGTTACAGGATGTGGAAGATGAACCAAATAAATTAACCAGCTGCTTTTAAGGTAGTTCACTCAGTGGCTAACCCTCTAAAATGCTTTGTAGAAAATTCGTGCTCAGTAGGTTTCTAGGCAGTTTTATGACTAGAAGAAAGAAATGGATTTTATTAAATGTCAGTGAAATACAGGCAGATAGTTTTGTGGTAGTTAAATTAGTGTAGAGTATTTGTAAGAAAAGCAGCTTATCTTTACTGAAATCACTGAAGCATAACTTTCCTTGGCATCCATGCCAGACAATGTGTTTCTGCTTGAAATTCCCATAGATTAGGATTAAAAAAGCAAATGGAGGGTGGATTGTCTGGTCCTTTTCCCTCCTGTGTGAAACTGTATGTCCTACAAAATGTTATAAATCAAATCCTGCATATATAGCAGATGTATTTGGAGAGTTTCAAAGAGTCAGTAAGAGGAATGATTCCATAATTACTACCTTACATTTAAGATTTTATACTATGTATGGATTGGAAAATAGGACTCATTAGTAAAGAATAAAGTGGAGTGGAAAGGGAATGCAGAAATAAACGCCTCCAGGGCCAGGCTGGTAACACAGAGGAGAGAAGCAGGCTAGGTACCAGACTGTGAGGAGGAGTGGGCTCTCTGGCAACCCAGAGAGCCTTCTGCAGGCAGGCGGGCACATTTCACGTAAACGTTATTCAGGCCAAGTTGGCATCCCTGAAATAAAGGAACTGCAGTTACCTAAACCGAATAGGGAAATATTAACATTAAAAGTAACTTTCAAGTTGTTGACAGGCTGTGCATAAATTGTATCCTCTTGCATTGAGCGAAGGGAAATAGACCAACATTTCAGGAGTAGGACATGGGGTCAGTGTAAGTGAGTCCTTTCCCAGGGAAATGATATATATTATGGCAACAGTCACAGGGTTCCTTTCTTTAGATTTTTGAGATTAGGGCAGATTCCACTGAACATCACTAACTGCAGATGGGTTAAGTAACTGGAGGTTTTTTGTAGCTCCTCCTAAAGCAAACACATTGTGTGTTTGGAGAATGAAGGAAAGAGTAAGACTTAGTAGGCCTAGGAAAGCCTACTCAGTATTTGTTATTTATTATGCCTTGTGTGTCTAGCAAAGTATAAGATGTGGTCCCTTTCCCCAGCGCTTTTGCGGTCTGGGAGATGAAAGGTAAAAACATGAATCTCAGTGAGCAAGATAGAAATGGTACTCATTATCCCTTGATAGAACCAGGATGACCCTGAAACATACATACGGAGCCAAAAAATTACGGGGAAATTTTTTTTACTTAAAAAAGAATTCTTTTAAATGCTCATCTTCCTAATATATTTAAGGGTATTTATATACAGGTTATTACTTATTTTCTTCCACAAGATATGAAGATAAAGTGATTGAAACTACTACTATTTAAAAAACATAAAATAATATGAATCATGTCTAAAATTGTGATGCAAATTAATTAACATCTTTTTCATCTACAGAAGTTAGTATGTTAGCCTCCCCCACTTCTTTGAGCACCCCGTCAACGGCACAGAATGTCGTATGTAGTCTGTACTATAAAAATATCATTAAGGGAGAAGCTTCTTTGCTCCTTTGATTCCATGTCAGAGGGTACACAAGATTTGTTGTAATGGAACTCTGGAAACTCAGGTTCAGCTCTTGAGATGGCCTGAAATCAGAATTCTCTCCTTCCTTTTCTTCTTGCCCTCTGCTGGAAATTTTCTTCGGAACTAGAGCAGGAGACGGAGGGAGGCCAGGGTCCAGCTGGCTTCAGCTTCCTACCATAACCAAAAGCACAGCAACCACAACCGAAAGGTTCGATCAGAGTGGGTCAGGATTTTGGTTGCTTTTGCAAGACTTTATTAACAATTATGTATAGTTAATGTTTTGTTTAAAAAACAGTTACAGTTTATGTGAATTACTTCTAATGCATATTCAGTATGCTTCACACATTCCTTCTTTCTCTAAGTTCCAGTGAATTTTTTATTTGTTTTATTGTTTTGTTTCAACTATTCCCCTAAATTATTCTGATTGTAAATTAAGAGAAGGGATTTTCTCACATTTATTAACATTATAAAAATAATTCATAAATTTCATGAGGAATAATTATATAACTGAAATAATATAAAAATCTGTCACTTATTTCTAGAACTGTGATTACTTTATATTTTAGATTTTTATACATGGACACACATTCATATTTTATTTTATGGTCATCATATTTAATACTGTTTTGCAATCTGCTTTTTTATTGTATATGCCTTAAACATCTTTTTATGTTAATAAATGTACATCTATAAAATCTTTGTAAAATGGATGCCTGTGCTTCATATGTCTAGCTCTGCCTACCATGTTTTGCTCAGTTAGTACCCAGTTTTTTGTTCATTTCTGGCCTTTATAAATAGGTTTACGTACATCTTTACTCACTTGCCTGATCACTTCTTAGCATGAATTTCTAACCATGGACATAACTAGTTTCATTTTTAAGCTTTGAGTCCATAATGCTTAAGGATCCTCCAGGACAATGGTGGGACTACCACGCAGTAGTGTGAAGGTGCCATTTCCTGTGTGCATGCATGCACTCGCGCGCGCACACACACACACACACACACACACACACACACACACACGATGCCTGACTTTGTCATTTGATTCACCTTTGTCAGTTCTTTCGTTTTTCCTTCACCTGTCAGTTCTTGGGCCATTGTTATTGCTGTTTTGAGTGTTAATTTTATACAATGTTTTACCCTCTGGCAGGATCAATCCACACATACACACAAATTGCTTGATTCAAAAAAAATTCTTGGTGTTCTTACATATTTTCAAATGAATTTATAGCATTTTAGAAGTTCTAGAAATAATTCCTTTGAGATTTTCTTTGGGCTTACATTAAAATCATAGGTTAACTTAGTAAGACTTAAAATCATCAGTGAGAATTTTTGAGTTGTATTATCCAGGAATCTGATGTATCTCTCCATTTATTTAGTTCTCCTTTTACATATCTCAGTAAAGCATTTTTGTTTTTGTCATGTAGCTAGTATATGCACATCTGTTTTTGTTAATTAACTTTTAGAGCTGTGGACTTTTTCTTGCTTATAATTTTGATTGCCTCCCCTAAATTTTAGGTTTGTAGTATTTGTGTTCTCATGCTCAGAATGCTCTGGATATAGTTTGATTTCCTCTTTCATCCAATAATAGAAAGTATTTATTTTTTTATTTAAGTTTTGCCCTTTTTGGTTTTGTTTTGCTTTATCCTTTGTTACTAATTTTCTTGCTTAATTTTATTGTCACCGGAGAACAAGAATTGTTTTTAAAGTTCTTTGTTTTATGACTGTCTCATAAAATGTTTTCATTTAATTTTCTATTTTCTGTATTCAGAGTTGAAGTTGATGTGAATTTATTGTAGATTCTTTGAAAACGTGTTCAAATTTTTTATTCTGGACAGTGGTGGAGAAGGAAGTTTTCGTTATTGCCTGAATTGGAACACAGTTTTCTGTTGGAAAAATTGCTACCAAAGAGTATAAGCATTGGTGCAGTAGGGAAGTGCTATATATATTTTTTAAAGCCTGCTTTCTGTATTTACTAAGGTAATTTGAAGTCTGTACAGGTACTGGGCACTGCCCACCTGTCATGACTGGCACAACTCTCCTTGGTAGGTGTCTTGCAGTTGCCAGTGTGCCTGCTTTCCTTTTCAGCTGCATTGCCAAGCGATGGTGGGAGTAGCTACTCAGGTGTCAGCTACCAGTGCTGACCAAAGCCTCTTTGACCCGTGATGACATTTCCCCATGACTCCCCTGACCTCCAGCCCACTCTAGCCAACCCACTACTTCCCAGGCAGGCTTTTTTTTTTTTTCAAGAATATAGGATTTAATGGTAGGCCATTTATTAGCATGTACTGATCTAACATAGCTTCTTATAATAACCTGAAAGAAAAGAAATTACAGTTGACCCTGAGCAATGCGAGGGTTCGGAACACTTAGGTACTAATAACCTACCGTTGACTGGAAGCCTGGCCAATAACAAACAGTCAGTTAACACATATTTGTATGTTAAATTTATTCTATACTATATTCTTACCATAAAGTAAGCTAGGGAAAAGAAAATGATATTAAGAAAACCATAAGGAAGAGAAAATTCATTTACAGTATTTATTGAAAAAAGTGACTATACTCAGTTCAAACCCCTATTGTTCAAGGATCAACTATATTTTGAGGTTAGATTTTTATCCATAATAAATACCAACCATAGAAAATTAACAGCTGGTCACAAGCACAGATTTTCACAGAATCTTCACTATAGACAGTGGTAAAGAGCCAAAAATTCATAAGCAAAATATGTTACCTACATATAACTTAAAATATTTGGGCAGCTGCCAATTTACAGGAAAACTATGGTGAAAACTTCTGCAAACTCTCCTCCAAGTGTAAAGTTTATATATTTGTAAATTGTATAAAAAGAGGCTCTTGCTTAGAGAAAGGTAACTAAATTTCTTCAGCACCATTGGGGGCTCTTCATTCTAATATTAATCAAGTACAAGCCAGTCGTCCTAGGGCAGCTGGGAAACTTTCATGCAGATTTCAAGGCTGCTGTAGGGCAGTGGGATGTAGGGTTTTAGTTTATTTCTTAGAGTCTGTCTGCTTACCAGCCCCTGCTTAGATCCAGCAATTTCTGGTGGTAATTACACCCTTCTTGTTTTACCTGCTTACACAGTAGAATTTTTCATTGTTTTTGTTTGCTGAATTACTCAGTAAAATAAAATTATACAAAGCACCAATTAGACAAGCAGTTCTCAACCCAACTTGCACAATCCAAACACCAGGAAAGATTTTTATAAAACTTATGTCTGGATTCCATCAGAATCTCTAATGTTGGGTCCCAGCATCATCAAAATCTGCCAGGTGATTCAAATATGAATCCAGGATTGTGAACCATGCAACAGGGCAATGAATGAGCCTGTCCGGATGATGTCGGAATGAATGGTAGAGCATAGTAAAATCATCCGTTCATTGTGTTATACTATTTAGGATGTAGTCAATTTAGACAGTGAAGGCTTACCAATAAATTCCAGTGACCCTCAGGAGTCTCAAATTCAAATCTAGAGGTGCCGGAGGGTAAAATGAAAAAAGAAATTTGCTTAAAAAAACTGGGAACCCTCACTATGACAAACAGGAGAGAGTTCAAGCTCCATCTAAAGGGGGTGGGCTGTGACTCAGCTCTGGTCAATTACCACACAAAATGTGAGCCAGTGTTGCTGCATATTTTAATTTTTCAAGAAAAATCAGATAGGGCTGTATGCGTGTGTGTACGCAATATGATTTTTCAAAAAAAATTGTGAGGTTGGAAAGCAAAATAATGATGCCTGCTGAGTAGACTGGGGATTTTGCTGTGCACAACCCAAGGCCCAGTTCCAAACATTGGAGCTGTGGGATCCAGGGGTATACCCAGTGGTGGCTGCAGAGCCTGAGCTTCCTGCCTGAGTCATCAGTTCTATAACAAGGATCAAAAACAAACGAATTAACCACTAAACATGTGACATGTAATACAAGTAAACATTCCTCCATACTGTAATTTATCCCTTAAAAATTTTACCTCATACTACCATTAAAAAAGAAAATGAGTACTTTATGTAAAAACCACATTAAAGTATTCTGAGAGATGTGAGATCATAAAATTCTGTTCTAAAAACGGACACATCAGTGGAACACGCATAACATGAGGGGTGTCCATTCAGACTTGCCCATGAATGGTAATGCTAATATGAAAGGAGAAGATGATTACCTCTTTATATGTTCTTTAATGCTTATTTTATACTCATGTGTACATTAAAAACACTTATAAAATATCTGTGGATTGGTTAGAGATCGAGTGACAGTGCCTATTGCCTTCATGTTCCATTATTGTTACTTGGGCATCTCTAGGCCCTCATGTATGTATGTAGTTGTAAAACATGTACAGATGGTTTCTAGAAAAGCAATCTGACAACGCACATCAGAGTTTCTCAAGCATATGCCTTTTGCTCTAACTTACACCTTTAGCAATGCATAACCTATAGACATACACAAGTACACAGAAATTACATGTGCAAGAATGTTTGGCAAGGAGCTTTGTGGCTCCTACATTCCATTTATGAACATCCTGGGAGCCACCTCCAAACACTCAAGACATCATCCACATAAAAGCAGAGGATATTTAGAACTGGGTAACCAAAGAGTTACTGGAAAAAATAAGCTCCAAGGTGACCATTTTAATCAGTTTTTCAAATTGTAGGTCACAGTCCATGGGTTGGTCATAGTGTGAATCCAGGGAATTGCCACTGAATTTTTTTTTTTCATTTAAAAGAATAGAATAAAATAGAGCAGACAGAAAGCATTCAAGTAACTTAAACATACTAAGGAGAAATTTTGTATTTTATAAATACATTGTTTCTGTTTTCATATATCCATACACAGGCATATGTGTACCCATTGTGATGTAAGTTGTGTTTCTTACTCTGGGACACACAAAAAATATTGAGAAACAATAGTTATACAATTTTTTGGACTAATGTTAAACCAGAATGCTATTTTTTTGTCCATTGATAGCAGTTGGCAGTTTTTTAGAAAACCCACTCAGTTATATATGCATGTAAATATATGTCATTTGTAGGACCATGAAGCGGTCCAAAAGTATACGCACCAAACAGGGAATATGGAAGATACTATAAAAAGGGAGAACTTTCATTTTTATGTTTTCATTACTTTATATACTGTATATACTATATACTATATCCTTATATGCTTGTATTGCATATTTTTCTCCGTCCTCATTTTAATTTTTCAGTTACAGTTGACATACCTTATTATGTTAGTTTTAGGTGTACATCCCAGTGATTACACATTACATAACTTATGGTAATTAACCCGATAAATCTAGTACCCACCTGACAACATACATAGTTTGAATATTATTGACTATATTCCCTATGCTGTACTTTACAACCCCATGACTATTCTGTAACAACCAATTTGTTCTTCTTAATCCCTTCATCTTTTTCACCCATCCCCCCAATCCTCCACCCATCTGGTAGCCATCAAATGTTCTCTGTATCTATGAGTCTGTTTCTGTTCTGCTTGTTTGTTTATTTTGTTTTTTAGGTTCAGTTGTTGGTAAGTGTGTATGATTTGCCATTTTATTGTTCATATTTTTGATATATTTTTTCTTCCTTTTAAAAAAAGACCCTTTAACATTTCATATAATATTGGTTTAGTGGTGATGAGCTCCTTTAGCTTTTTCTTGCCTGGGAAGCTCTTTATCTGTCTTTTGATTCTAAATGATAGCTTTGCTCGGTAGATTAATTTTGGTTGTAGATACTTGCTTTTCATCACTTTGATTATTTCCTTGCCAGTCCTTTCCAGCCTGGAAAGTTTTTGTTGAGAAATCAACTGACAGTCTTATGAGGGCTTCTCTGTAGGTACCTAATTGCTCTTCTCTTGCTGCTTTTAAGATTCTCTCTCTGTCTTTAACCTTTTGCATTTTAATTATATGTCTTGGTGTGGGCCTCTTTGGGTTCGTCTTGATTAGGACTCTCTGCGCTTCCTGGACTTGTATGATTATTTCCTTCACCAAGGTAGGAAAGTTTTGTCATTATTTTTTTCAAATAGGTTTTTAATTTCTTGCTGTCTCTTTTCTCCTTTTGGCACCCCCATGATCAATGTCGGTATGCTTGATATTGTTCCAGAAGCTCCTTACTGTATTCTCATTTTTTTAGATCCTTTTTTCTTCTTGCTGTTGTGATTGGGTGTTTTTTACTTCCTTATATTCCAAATCATTGATTTGATTCTTGGCTTCATTTACTCTCCTGTTGATTCCCTGTAAATTATTCTTTATTTCAGTTACTATATCCTTCACTTCTGATTGGTCCTTTTTTATGCTGTTGAGGTTCTCACTAAGTTCCTTGAGCATCCTTATAACCAGTGTTTTAAACTCTGCATCTAGTAGATTGCTTATCTCCATTTTGTTTAGTTCTTTTTTCTGGCATTTTGTTCTGTTCTTTCATGTTTCTTTGTCTCCTCATTTTGGCAGCCTCCCTGTGTTTGTTTCCATGTATTAGATAGAGCTGCTATGTCTCCCAGGCTTGGTAGAGTGGCCTAATATGGTAGGTGTTCTATAATGTCTGGTGGCACAGCCTCTCTGAACACTCAAGTGGGTACTCCAGTTGCCCCCCACCCTATGTGTGTATGTGGGCTGTGTACACCCTCCTCTTATAGTTGAGCCTTGATTGCTGTTGCCACATCAGTGGGAAGGATTTATCCCCAGGCTGACCAGCTGGAAGGACTGACTGCAACCACTGACTGCAGAACTCTGACCACCATGGATGATCAGCTGTGCAGGTGCTGACCCCGTGGAGCAGAACTCACTTGAGTGGAGTTCTGGTGCCCACTGAGTCTACTCCTTGAGTGTGTCACTGTGGAGGTGGTTGGGTGGTGATGCTTCAACATGGTCTGAAGCTGTCGGCTGGGTGCACTTACTCTGGGACCTCCCAGGAGGTGCAAGCCAAGGCCAACTGCCACCTGTGTTCTTCCCAGGGCCACTGGGCATGAGCTGCAAAGCTCTCTGCAGGTGGGTGCTACTTGTGCTGCACTTGGAGGTGCCCAGGTGAGGCCATGTTGTGACCCCAGGCCAGCTGCTGCTAGTGCTAGGTCTGGAGCCACTTAGTAAGTGGTATGGGGCATGCTGCTTCTTTAAGAGATTTTAGGAAAATATGAAACATGAGCCAAGACAGGCCATTAGTATGGAAAAGCCACTGAAAACAGCTTGGTTGGGCCTGAAAGTTGGGTGAGGCAGCGCAGGGAATCACCTGAGAGGACAATGTGAGCCAGGTTGATGGAGACTCAGATCTAGTGTCCACCTGCTGGCTCTATGCAGGGAGGGCTCATCTAAGGAACAGTGGCCTCAGCTAGCACTTCTCTCTGGGAGAAAGCTGCCTCCCTTCCTCCCTAGCTTTCATCCAGATGCCAGGCAATTAAGTTTCTCACTGTATGTATCTGGTGCCATTCAAGCTGCTACCCCAGTGCTGGAGCTCAGACAGGAGTGAATCCAATTAAGTCTGTGTATGGACCCTTTAAGAGGAACTGCCTGGGACTCCTGAAGCCCTCCATCTCCCTCAGCCACAATTCCATCTGGTTTTTATAGCCAGAGGTTATGAGGACTTCTCTTTCTGGCACTGGAACCATGGGCTGAGGGCCTGGTGTGGTGCTGGGACTCTCTCTCCTCACTGGGGACCTGCACAGCTGAGATATCCCTCCTGATTTTTATCCTCCGCATGAGGGTGTGGGACCAGCTTGGTCTGTGTCTCAACGCTTCCTACCAGGCTCAGTGTGACCTCTTCTTTAACTCCTTAGTTGTAGGATTTCCATTCAGCCAGATTTCAGGTATTCTGAATGATGGTGGTTCTGTAGTTTAGTTGTAATTTTGTTGTGGTTGTGAGAGGAGGAGAGTACTGCTTTTACTACACTGTCATCTTGCCCAGAAGAGGCAGGCTTTTTCTTGTAATGAGTTGAATCATGCATTCACTGGGGCCTTATTTCTATCATTTCATAGACTTTTTAATTTAAAATTTGGGGCATAGTTAACTTTTCTAACACAGGTGCAACTTGTTCCCTTTTAATAGTGCATCAGTCATTTCTAGGTAGGAATTGGTGGGGGACAGGAACTTGATGCAGGTCTCCAGCACACTTTCATCCTGCCCTTCCAGGCACCATTCATTCCCTCCAGCAGGTGGTGATGGAGCGCTCCCTGGGCCCAGCCCACAGTCACCCCTACCTGATCCAGACCACTGATGGAAGATAAACATTTCAATGTTATCAATTCCTCATGTTTAATATAATTAATTTTGGCTACCTGTCTTTAGTGGAGTGTGTAGCAGGAGCTATATTCTCAGGCTTTCTCTTCCGTCCCCAATTCAAACCTATCCTAGTACAAAACATTGAACACATTCAGGGACCTCCTTGGCTCTTAGGGACGGTTTGAATCACAGACGGAGAGTGGACCTAAGGGTCTCTAACTGGAAGTAGGGAGACATGGTGGTGGTGATTTCTTACTTAGGACCTGGGATGGAAGAGGATGAGAAAGGGAGTTAGAAGGTCCTTTGAGGGGATGTCCTATCTCTATCTGATGGAAAGACAGGACTCCATGTATTCAGTAAAAGTTCTGCATCCAGTCTCCACTGTGGACTTTGTGAGGCTACCTTTCTTTTTCATGAATAAAAGGGAACTTCAGACACGGCATTTAAAAGTGACCATACTCTGCTTATTTGTAAAGATGAACGCTAATGTAATTTTAGGATATTTTTCTTTATTGTGTATTTTCTGACTATATGACCCTAACTATTGAGAAAGAGATATAAAAAATATAAGTAAAATATGAATTTTACTCTCTTCTAATACCTATTGTCTCCCTTCTTTGGTAGTGGAATTGGACACAGAATATACTATGTAAACTGAAATTGACTCTGATAATAGGAGTTTTTAAAATTCTGTTACAGAATCTATCATTTTCTTTTAAATGGTAAACGTTTCAGGATTACATGTGTGAAGTTATATGTTATAAATTATATAAATTATATCATGTATATACTATTATATGTTGTATAAATGTCTTTTCTTAAAATATTTAAATTGGTTATATCAAGAAAAATATTTTATTGTATCCTTATACAGTCTTAGAGGTTTTGACCGGTTATATTCGGTAATAAAACTTACCCAGCAGATTTTTTATTATAGATTCTTCCCTTTAAAATAAAGACCTTAGCTACTCTGAACTTTTAAAAGAAATTTAATACTAAAGCAAATTTCTCTTATGACATGAATTCCTACTGAAATGTCATTGTTCAATTATTTTTCTTGGGTTAAATGAAAAACACACTGCTTCTAACTATTGTGGTTTAAACTGTAACTAATATGTTACTTTCAGGGAAAAATTATGAGATTTTTATTTCCCAGTTTACCAAATAAATTAGTTCTTGGGCAATCATTTGAAGAACATTTTGTGTTAGATATCTTTTAACTGCCTGATGATGTTCATTATTCTTCATGAATTTTGGTATTTTGGTGCCACCTTGTGGCTTGACTTTGTAATAACTTCAACACATACATTTTAAACAGTATCCAGGGCAGAATGAAATGTAGTGAAAATTCTTTCCAAAATACAAATTATGTAGTACCATCAGTCTGCATAAAAACTGTTGAGAATAGCCCTGGCTGGTGTAGCTCAGTGGATTGAGCGTCGGTCTGCAAACCAAGCGGTCGCCAGTTCGATTCCCCAGTCAGGGCACATGCCTGGGATGCAGGCCATGTCCCAGTTGTGGGTGCACGGGAGGCAACCACACATTGATGTTTCTCTCCCTCTCTTCCTCTCTCTCTTTCTCCCTCCCTTCTTCTCTGTCTAAAAATAAAAGAAAATCTTAAAAAAAAAAAAAGAAACTGTTTGAGAATAATATGTTTGTCACTTGATCAATGGCCAGGCAAAAATAGTGAGAAAGGACTCTAATACGTTTTTCTTTGTTTCTGAAATTCTGTTTTTATATTTGTCCATAGTTGCTGTTGTTTGAACGATCCTGGATGAGCAGGTGGAAGTCTTCTATTCTGCATGAAGGGGAAGGGAACATAAGGAATGTGAAGTGGAGAGGCCATCTGATTGCTTGGGCCAATAATATGGTAAAAGCATTTCTCCTTCCTAATGCTTCTTCAGAGCCAAAGGAGTGGCCACACTGAGAGGGTGGTAACAAAGCGAAAAGATGCCACTTGCTGCAGCGGTCATTTCTAAAAGATACAAATGGCAATTCATATCATACCTGGAAGGTTAAAGAAATTAGATTGCTCTTGGCTTTCATAATAGAGTAACTCCCAACATATTCTGTACTCTATTTTAAAGGAAGAAACCCGAGGCATGGAGAATAGCCAAGAAAATGAAAAGGCATCTTAATAATTGAAAGGCTGCATTGGGAATGTGGCCTTGAAAATACCATCTGCCTATTAGCCAAGGGCAAGTAACAGTTGATATGAAACAAGTGCCGAGTATTACTGATTCCATTTTTACTCCCAGTATAATCACAAATAAAATATAGACCTGCCTTCTAAAAAGTGGATCGTGTTTTGGTGCCCAAAATTTACTCAATATGAGTTAGAGCTAATAGATAGTTTAAAAATTATCTTTTTGACATTTAGCATATTCTTTGGAATTTCAAGGTGTAATTTATTAAATTAGTTTTGTTCTCTTCTCCCAGAATCCCTTTGCTATTCAGGACTTTTCTTACTTTTCTTGGGTCACAGTAAAGGTAAACAAACTTGTGGCCTCTTGGTTTATTTTTAGTTAGCAGCTTGCTTGATGTTTCCATTTGAGTACTTTAAATGTCAGGGGTAGTTTTCTTTACATAGTGGATTTCCAATTTCAAAGTGTTTCTAAACAGCAAACTTCATTCTGTAGCGAGTGGAGTGATACATTAGAAATGTTACTCGTCTGTCATTTTAGAAATACAGTTGTTGACATCTATGCATTTCACATTTGTGTTGTATTCGAATTACTGATGCTATCCACTAATATATAATTGCTTTTGTCCAGAAAGAAGTATAGAGGTTTTCGTTTGTTTGGGGTTCTCAAACGTTTCTGTGGAGCAGGAGTGCTTCCTTTGCACGGCTCCCAGCAGTGCTCAATAAATGCTGTCAGTGTTTGGCAGTGCCGGTTTTCAGTGGTGTGTAGCAGTGGTTGTTAATAAATTGTCCTTTACTTTTTTTCTCCCAAGTAGAGGGTGCTTAATGCTGTTTTATTTTCCAGGGTGTGAAGATTTTTGACATTACCTCAAAGCAAAGAATCACCAACGTGCCCCGGGATGATATAAGTCTTCGCCCAGATATGTATCCCTGCAGCCTCTGCTGGAAGGACAGTGTGACACTGATTATCGGCTGGGGGACTTCTGTCAAGGTTGTTTTTCTTGGCTTATAAGTCCGTGTTGTTACAGATCCATTGAGGAGGGTTCAAAGGGGAATACGAGTTCTTGAGTGGCTTCTTGTAACCAGAATATTTTCACCCAAGTGTTATTACCACGTGATAATTATTTAATGCTCAGTCCTTTCATAAGCATCAGTTTTAAGATAGAGTCTTTCTTTTCCATGTTGTGAAAAACAAACTGAACTTTGTACGCTCACAAGGTGCTGCTTTTTTAAAGTCCTGTTTAAATTTCAAATAACGCATTTGGCCTCGGCTAGTTATAGAAGATATGGGTAGTTTTGTGGGTTCGTCAGGTTTTCCTTTCTTTATTGTTCTTTCCATTTCCCTTAGCTTTGACTTTTAGCTTCTTCATTAGAGTTAATGGCAGAAAAAGAAGGATAAAACTAAATCATCTTGCTTGCTTGGTAATAATATAAAGGAGTGGAGGCCCAGACTTATTGTCAATAAGATTTGGGAGTATTTGGTGGCATATAACTATCTACCTTTTATGTGCCCAAGTAAATGAAATTTAGCTATTCTACAAATGAGGTCCAAAGCTCATTCACATTTATTTCACGGATGACAGTGCTTGTCTTATATTAGATACTTCAGGACCAAATGTTGTTTGTTTTCCTTTTAAGCTATATAGCTTAACCTAAACAAAATAAACTAAAAATTAGCTGAGGTAAAAGTGGTATGAGAAAGCATGCCAGCAGTAGTCCAATGGAAGAGCTCTGGCTTCAGAGTCATACAGACTAGGGGTCACTTACATGTCCTCCATTCACTACCCGTGTGACTCTCAGACTTAATCTCCTCATCTGCAAAATGGGAGTACTAGTTATTCTCACATCATAAGTTTTGTGATGAGAGCTTAGCATTAAATGAGGGATGAGAGCTTAGCATAGAACTTGACATATTGTGCTTAATAAATATTAGCTGTCATTTGTATATCATAAAATTGTAGAAAAGTCATAAGTCATGACTATTTAAACTTTATTCTTCTCTGGAAGAGGGGAGCATAAAAATGATTAATGCTGTGCTTCTTATTACCAAAACAAAAGCATAGTTTACTTGAGGTTAGGTACCTCGTGTCTTTTACATTGGTAGGATTTAAGTTTGCTTTCTTAATTGAACATGCACAAATTGTTTTCATGTGTTAAATGAACACAGCCAGATTCATATTAATGATAACAGGAAGGAAGTCGTGTCCAGAGCCTAGGACTAAAAAAGTGATTCTTCAGTTTCCCTATCGTATGTGTGTCATTACTCACCAAAAATCTTAGATTGTTGATATTTTTAAAGTTCTTCAAATGGACCAAGTGGCTTTTTGGTTTGTTTCAAAGTTGTGATTTTTCTTTTCTTTTGGTGAAAAGCAAGGAAAATTAACTTGTAGGGACCTGTAAGAAGTTCACTGATTTCTGCAAGAAATGCTTTCTCTATCAGGCTGAATAATGACCCCGAAAAAGAGCAAGTGCAAATTCCTGCAACCTGTAAACATTTCTTTAAATGGCAAAAAGACTATGGCAAAAGATGTGATTAATTAAGGATCTTGAGATGGGGATATTATACTCTATTAACTGGGTGGGCCCTGAATGCAATCAGTTGTCCTTAAAGAGGGAGTGCTACCACCAAAGAGGGGAAGGCTGTGTGACCATGGAGGCAGAGACTGGAGTGGAGTGACACACCCAAGAAGTGCTAGCAGCCCCCAGAAGGTAGAGGAGACAAGGGCTCTCGACTCCTCTCTAGAGCCTCTGGAGGGAGCGCAGCCCTGCCATCACCTAGATTTTTGGCCCAGTGAAACTGATCTGGCTTCTTACCTACAGAACTATGAAAGAATTAATTTGTTATTTTAAACCACCAAGTCTGTGGTAATTTGTTAAAGCAGCCATGGGAAACTAATGTACTTTGTGCCTAAATGACAGTCCATCTTATGATTTTTCATGTCAATATTTCACTTTATTGGGGATCTCTCTTCTTCAGACACAATTAGGAGTATATCGAGTAGTTCTCAGTGGAGAATCTTACTGCCTTCTCTTGAGGGAAGAGAAGACAGGACATAATCTTTTTCTCTCCGAGAGAGCAACCTTATTGGTGAGAAAAAACACCACAGTGTAGTAAACTGCGTAATTAGAGATAACCATTTCATTCATTCATTCATTCATTCACACAACACTGGGCACTGCTCTTATGTGGCAAATACATAAATAAATAAACGAGTGAATTCCCTCCCTGGGCAAATTTATATTCATTCCAATGAGGAGAAATGGACAGGTCAGCCAACAAGCCCTGTCGGTGGCGAATATCAAGGGCAGTAGTTAAGCAGGAAAATGGGGAAAGGGATCGGAGGTGGGTGCCATTTGATTTATGATGGCTCGGGGAAAACATCTCTCCTAACTCAGGTGTCATCCAGGCAGAGATCCGGAGGGAGGAAGCCCTGCAGCTGCACCTGGGGGGAGGGGTTCAGCAGAGGGAGCAGCCTCGAGGGTGGGATCCTCAAGGCAAGAGTTTGATTGGTGTTTCTTTCTGGAACACAAGGAAAGCATCATCACCAGAGTGGGTGGAGCAGGTGTGGAGGAGCGGGTAGAAGGTAACAGTAGAGGGAGAGATGTGTGTGGGTGTGTTGTGGTGGAGTCGATCGGGTAGGGGCTCAGAGTGAATTGGGAAACCAGGAGAGGGTTTGAACAGAGGAATTAAATGATCCAACGTGGATTTTAAAAGCATCACTCTGGTTGCTGCGTGGAGCTAAACCGCAAAGGGGTGGGGAAGAGAGGAGACTGGTTAGGAGACTACTCCAGTCACCTTAGTAAAATGTGGGGTCTTGGATCAGCTGGTGGAGCAGTCAAGGGATGACTGGGTTCTGAATATATATTGAGGGTAGACTACCTTTTACTGAAATGGGAAACACTTCTAATGAAGAATGCTTACAGGGGAAAAGTCAGGAGTTGCTTTTGTATATTTTTCCTTGAGATGCTTATTAGACTTGTAAGTGGAGAATTGGAGGAGAAAGTTGGATGAAGCAAATTAGGTGTGTGGGCAAGAAACTACCTGTCAGAGTAAAAAGGGCTCTTGAAATCATTGATCTGCCCGTTTGCAGGACATGAGCTTAGGGTACCACTTTGCCCTTCACCCACCTGAACCTGCTGCTGCTCATCTGTGAGACATGTACTGAGCTGGGATAAGAGCTCAGTCCACAGAACTGAGGCAGGTAGACTAGAGAATCGTGGCCTTGCTGCCAGTGGTGCCATGTGTCCCTGTCTTCAGGGAGGTTGTAGCATGGCTGTGGAGACACAGTGTAGCCTGGCATTAGTTCAGTTCTTCCAGGCAGCCTTTCTCCCCAGCTAGTAGAAGCCTTGCTCTGTTCTTCAGCACTCCTGCACTTCCCATCAGACTTGAGGAAAGTACCTTGTTTAATTGTGTGTCTCCCACACTGTACCATACTCTTCCTAAGAGAAGAGCTATTTTACAAAACCCTTAATTTAGCAGTGGTGTGCAGAATTGCTCAAAAGTGCTAGTTAACATTAAACACACACACACACACACACACACACACACACACACACAGATGGGCAACACTAGGTTTATAGTTGTATTGTGACATTCTTTTGAGTTAATAAAACTGTTGTAATAATGATAACCTGCATGTCTTTTTCCATACAAATAACTGATGTACATGGACAAACACATAGAGAAACACACATATATTCATACTTTATATTATTATATTTCAAACCCTTTGAAACATTATCCTCATGTACTCTTATCAGTTCATTAAAACAGTTGTTCATTTGGCCTTGTGCAGAGAAGAGTGAATAACATATAATATCAGAAGTCATGGAAAAGGAAATTGTGAACACTGGGGAGGTAGAGAGGAAATTGCCAGAGATGGACAGGAGACAAATGACAAAAACTGTCAAGGGAGAAAATAACTGGTCACTTCAAAGTAAATGCTTATACCTCCATAGTCATAGGTTCAAGTCCTGTCTTAGAGAAAGTGAGGGCTCTCACATAGCCTCTGTGTTGCTGGACAGCAGTTTGGATGCGTGTGTTAAACAAACCAAAGGAAACCTTGCACATATACCCATCGAGCTCTCAGTTCTACTTGCAGGAATTTATCCTAAGGACTCAGAAGTCCAGAAGTTTTATATCCAACTATGTCGATTGTACTATTGTTGCATTAGAGATAGATAGAAACAAAAACTAACGTCTAAAATTGGACTGGTTAAGTAAATTGTAATGAAATGCTGCTATAAAGACATTAAAGAATTGTGGAAGAATATTTAAATAATATATCAGGTTATTTGTAGTAAATTGTTAGATTTATAAAAGATTTTTTTAAAAAAAGGTTAACGGTGTTCAATTTGATGGGACAATGAATAGTATTTGTCTTTTTCCTTTTGGGTTTTTCGGTATTTTAGAATTTTCTATACTTAGGGTAGCAGCTATAAAATAACACAATAAACACTATCTAAGGGAAAAGGAAAAAACCTGATCACTTACAAAAGTGAATATAATCAATATTTAACTTGAGATTGTTTTTACCTCCATGGCTAAACTTAAAATTGTGGTGTCTTATTTACTTTAGAAAATATAACAAAGAAAATAGAAAATATCTATGGTCTTAATACCCTAAAATAACCATGTGTTGTGTATGTGAGCGATAAGTACACACATATGTATATCCAAACTGTATACATATAATTTAAAATAGGGATTGGTAGATTTTCTGTAAAAGACTAGCATTGAATATTTTAGATTTTACGGACTACATTCTGTTTCTGCTGAGTATTTCCCACCCTCCCACCCTTCCTTCGTCCCTCTGTCCCTCCCTCTTTCCATTCCTTCCTTCTCTCTTTCCTTCCTTCCTTCCTTCCTTCCTTCCTTCCTTCCTTCCTTCCTTCCTTCCTTCCTTCCTTCCTTCCCTCCTTC